>JASANC010003456.1:0-30841 GCA_030248135.1 Theristus sp. LFF4_11 | reverse complement strand
TACCATGACAAACAAGCCCCATGAAATTTGAACGTACCACGATACGTAGGTGCTTGCAGTCATGTCGAAATTGGTTTCAACTGGAAGTTTATTAGTGTTTATAAAAGTAGATGTTGTTTCAAATTGGTATAAAGGACGTGAAACCGAAACTTGAAAACAGTACATACCACCGATAAAAAGAACAAAATAGACATGGAGAAGGATTGAAACGCGACAGGCCAGATGGACTCTGCTGTTCAGAGCAACAATCGAAACCAGCGATTTGTATGGCTACTGATAAGAGCACAAAACAAAAGTTGATAGGCGACATGGCGAAGAAGAGAATCATGATTGATTGCAAGTAACCAGCCACAGATAGCGATAACCACAGTTTCCGTCTCGTACAGAATTTGTGAAATGTGGCCAACTAAACACCATGAATATGGATGAGTAATGAAGCACTTGCTGATGCTAGGATGCTAATGACCTTTTCTTGTAGGTTTTAGCGTGTGCTATCACAAGCTCAAACGGTTTCAAGTGTGAGGCGCATTGTCTCATGTTGGCAACAGCTAAAATTGCCCGCCATCACGCATGAGTAAAAACAACGCGACGCTTTTTCCGATACAGCAAGCAGAGACGTCGGGTTTCTCTTGAAACGATGGGCTGCTTTACAAAATGGTGAATTGTGCCTCCCGAGGCAGCGTGCAATTATTATCAGGGGTATTTGTGACGTAATTTTTTTGTCGCTTCTTAGAACTGTGAAAGAACAACAGAAACCACCTAGACTTGGCGCACAACTTGGAATGCTTTTGTTAGTTGTCGTTTATCGGGTGCAAAGTTTTCGTCGTTACTGTGGCTGTGAACATAGATGACTAAACTATGACCATAAGGTTGCTGTTCCATCGGAGTCGTTCTGATGTGTCATCTCATTTGATGATCTTTTCGCAGCGTGTGCCTTGGCAATATCACGTCACACTTGTTCTATCCAACAGTTCTGTGTGTGTTCTTGTCTTGCCACACGAACCGAGAAGCGCAACAGTTGGCTTGGTGGAACGATTTCTCGAGAGCTCATTTTAATAGTTCCGCTCTTGTGTGTGCTGTGCCGGGTCCGGGTTGCCCGGTCATGCGTAAACGACAGTTGCTGCTCGTATTCAGTGAGCCGTGAATACGGAAAGCAGTCGAAATTGGTAGTGAGGACTTTAGCGCCACCGTAAGATGCTTGCGGAACTGAATGATGCTGCGAAAACTGTTGAGAAAGCAGAGGAAATTGAAATGCTGAAAATGGTCATTGAGCTTGGAAACCACGCAGACAATCAGTTTTCCGGTGGCCTTCTACACAAGGTGTTGCTTTTTAAGTCGAGCAATTTCTTGCAGTTGCCATCCAAAGTCGTGAATATCACTGGATTGGGGTGTCAAAGAAAGACTAATACATGGTTGCTCTCTGGATAGCTTGATTGCTTGTTCTCGGTTCGCATGACTGTACAATCTTGTTGGTTTGCTTCAGCGTCATATCGCTGCTGACTTTTGGGGTTTGGGTGTGTGCAATTGAGAGCATGACACATGGACAGACGTACTGTTTCAGAATAGTGGCAGAACAGGTCGATATAATGTGGCGTTAATATTGGAAACTTTTGTGGTGTGGTGTGTTCTGGGCTCTAAAAATTAAAATCAGTGGAGTTTGGAGAGTGGAGAGTAATTTTGACGATATTTTGCGGCCGGGCTCTTGACAAATTCTCAACACAAGTGTGTTGTAAGATTTTAACTCGCAAAATTTCACAAAAAAACACGTCAATAAGCCACTGAAAGCAAAACGTTGTTGTGTAGTGTTGCAGCTATTGGTTCGAAACTGAAAGTTGGCTTGAACATTCACGACAATCAAATCAAAAGAACTTTTGCTTTTCTGTTCAGGCGCATTTTGATCAACTGCGTTTGAACCCGACGAAATATCGCACCTATCAAATGCATTTCTTCCGCAGCTTGGTGCTGAGCAGGAGAAAGGTAGGCGCAGAAGTTTATGAACATTTGTTGGTGAAACATATTATCGAACTGCGACAGTATCAACTCGTCTGATTTCGTCTCGTGATTTTACAGGAAGATCACTTTGGTGAGCTGTTCCGATCGAAGCCACGCGACATGTTTCGTTTGCAACTCGGCGCACCACCGACAAAAGGTGTGTTCAAAGTTTCGGTTGTTGCCCCGGTAGATTCTGTCTAAAAAAGAGAACCAGACTCTAGAACGCTCACCTTAGCAGTGAAAAAGTGAGATCAGAATCGTGGCTAGAGCATTGATTGGTTCACATGACGCTTGGCCATCCACGCTCTAACAAGCAGTTGGTTTTTGGTACCATTGTTTTTTTAAGAAGCTATTCTCCAAAATCGAAATCACAGCATCATGCTGATTCGCTGACATAACATGCAACAATACAGCCAATCAGCGTCGAGTATTCGATCGGCAGTTCTTGAAAACGACAATCACCGCAGTCCTGAATCTGAGCATAATCCCTGCTGGTTTATCCGTGCACTGCAGCTGGCGCACCAAACGACCACCCCTATCACCAAACCGGAATTGGTGAGCACCCAATAGGCAGCGAGTGCGACTCCGCCCCGCCCACATTCGTCGGTGTCGCCGCGCCAGTGCAGAGGGAACGAATCGCAATCAACTCGATGACATTTGCGTTGCTGTCGCATCACGCCGACGCCGACACTTGTCGCTCGCTGTACAGATGGGGCGCGCCGGATGCGGCGCTGTTCGTGACGGCCAGGTATTTTGGGTCTCCGAATTTCATGCTGCTCATACAGTTTTATCGGAGTTTCCTGCTTTTTCGCGAAATAAAATGGATGGATGGATGGAGGTATTGATTGGTGTCGCCGTTTGCTTGTTGTTGTTGGGATTTTTAGGCGATGTTTTTTGTAGCCAGGGCTAACCCAGAGAAGCGTACAGAACGCCATTGAGTAGGGCGCCCATCGAGTTTTCTGTCATTAAGTGCCTATACACCCCTCGGCGGGGCTCGATCCCCCGAGCGCACAGACTGCAGTCTAACGCGCTACCACCAAGCCATGAGGGTGACACATGATGATGTTCGCATGCTGCAGCACCTGCGCGATGCTGACGAATGACAAGAGCGTGAAAAGCGCGAAACGTGGCCGTCTCTGGGCGAACATCTTCAGCAAACTGTATCATACCCGTCGCATTTCGGAGCGGCCGTTTCCCGCCGAAATGTGAGATGGTTTTCTTGTGGTTTTTGTGTTTTTTTGCAAACTGTTCCTGTTTTTTTAGTTTCAGTCAGTCAGTCAGTCAGTTTTATTCTCCAGTGCATGGCATAATACCAGAGAAGTGTAAGACACCATGAGTAGGCAAGCCAAAGTTTCAGTTTCAGTTTACCGTAACCGTTTCTAAACGGTTGTCACACTTTTCTTGCAGGTTCACGCCGGAGCTGAACATGCAGCAGTCGTTTGTGAAGGCACTACAGAAGGTTGGTCTTTGTTGGTGACAAGTGTATTTTTTTGAAACGATGTGTTTGAACTGTCTTTGAAAGTTTTTGTTGCACTGAAACAGCGCCATTGTTTTCTGCATTGATTGAAAAGTCGTACTGGAACTGGGTTCATTCCGCAACTTAAAAGTGATAACAAAAATGACATAAAGTATTGTGGATTTATTCAAACGTGACCGGACTAAAATGACGTCATTTGCTTTAAAAACGCCCGTTTGTCAAAGTACAGACACTAAAATGTCAGTTTGGCGTGACTGATTCGACCATTCACCATTTGTTTACGGGAAGAAATCGGCGAAACGGAAAGTCTGGTTTGCTGTGAGCGGCAAGCGCATGTTTCAGTGCGTTTAATGACGTCATTTCAGTGGGACACGTTTGAAAAAATAGGTCATACTTTATGCCATGAACGCGATAATTTGCAGTTCACAAAATTTCACCGACCGAAAGCGAAACCTGATTGCAGAACGGCTATGACGTGAACGCACTGTACCCGGTCTCGATTCGTCCCCGCCGTGACATCCACATCGACGGGCGATTGATTGATGACAAATGGGACATCATCAAGTACTACTTCTACGTTGAGTCGATTTCACATCAGCCTGCCAAGTTCACGCTCGTCGAGTCGCTGATGTACGATCTGTTTTTTTTGTTTGTCTTTTTGTTGATTTGTGTTTTTTCAGCGAATTGATGTAGGTGTTGTTTCGGATCTGGTCGGCTAAACGGGATGCCCAGGGTTTTCTGGTTAAACATGGTAACTCTAAATTTCTACCTGCACATCAAGTTTTTTCACCTGCATGATGCAGGTATTGACGTCTTGTGCAGGTACAAACTACAGCATGTTACTTTAAACCTGTCACGGTTTTAGCAAAATAACTGTGAGTCCGCCACAGAAGAAAGAACGGGATCGGTTTAGAAATACGACATGAAAATACTGCGCCACCAATGGGCGTTTTAGATGGTCGGGCCAAACCCAATTCCCCGGTTGATTCTTCTTTAATTTTCGTGGGCGCTATTTTCTGCCTAACAAATTGACAGGTTCATAGAACTATACTGTACTGAGCCCAATCGCTTGGCCACAGTCTCTGTTCAATTGAAACGTGTCCCCACGAAGCAACCGTGTGTGTCCCCCATTGCAGCGACTTGTTTCCATCGCTCGACTCTGCGCACGTGAGCGCCCGTCTGCGCTCGGCTGGCCTCGATGGCGCAGTGCCGCTGCGTCTCGTCACGACCGAGCTGCTCGATCGAGTCTACCGTGTGCTCGTTGCTGAGCAACTCAAGGTCGAGGTTGTTCTGCTGTTATGTGGTTGCTTAGAATTGTAGTCGCTGTCAATTCGATTCAAACAGAATGCACAAATTAAAATGAACTGATTTGATTATCACTGACTGAGTGATTTTGGCTGATTTGTGTAGATGAGGTGAAAAGGCCTGTCCGAAAATATGCCTTTGATCTAAACAAAGCCGTATCATAGTGCTGTAGATTTCGTTCGTACAATTCGAACTCTGGACAATCTGATTTGCCTTTGATGATGCGATGCAGCACGTCAACGTTACCTTGCAATACATTCGTCTTGATTGTCTGCAGAATGTGATGTGCTGAGTGTTTCACCGTTGTTTTGTTTTCGTTGCAGGACCCAACAGTTGTGCGTGATCACGATTGTGTGACGAATGATCGCTTCGAGAAACTGTACTACGCACAGTTGAGCTCACCATGGGAATACGGAGCACCGGGGTCTTGACAAAAATTAGGCGTCACCAATTGATGCTTGGATCTGTGACCTTTGCTCCGGTTTTTAGCTCTTTTGTTTCTTGTTGTGCCTGGCTAGTTAGGTAGATTATGACTTCTATCTTGTCTATTTTTTATGTTTCGTTATTAGGTTGTTGTTTGTGATATAACTGAAGTTTTCGGTATACATGCACTAGTCTTCTTTGGTATGCCAGCCCTCGATTGTTGTCGGTGTTTATCGAGTGATGAAAAACCGTGGTATTTCGATATGTCAAAACAGTCGATTTCGAAACAACACAAAGTAACAATTGTATCCAATGTGTTCATTCAATATGCGGTTCCAATACAACCACAGAACGTCAAACTCTCTAATCGAACTTGAAATAAGCGGCGTAGCGAGATGCGCGCAGTGTTGCACCCATCGCACCCGGCAACCGGTGTGGTGTGTTTTTCTATTGAAAAATAAACAAAACTTGAAAGAACTGTGTGGACCAACAAGAATTTTGTGGCGACAAAGCCGAAAAACCGAACCTTGAGCACGTGCGTTTGTGAGAGTCTGAACTGGTCTTGCCCATCAAGTGTTCCTTCGTAAGTGACACAGATTTCTTCAAGTCCGTCCGATTTCGGTGACGTGCCGGCCGGTTTGAACAAGCGGACCGTTTTCGACCAAAATTTCAAGTCGCCTGTGGAAAAGACGAACGATTCTCCGAACCGAACTGAATGCAAGTGGTGTATCAGTTGATACGTCAAAACGACAAAACATGTTTTAACTCATCGCAATTCAGTATGCTACTCCGAGCAAAATTAAGAAGGCTGTGTACAGTCGAACTCTAAATTATTGGCAGTCAGCTGATTGGTTGCTGGGTTCTGTGCGGGACAAACTCCGCCTGCACCAAATGACCAAATGCACGCATCACATGATCATCCAGCAGCCAATCAGCTGATTGTCCAATAATTCAGAGTTCGACTGTACAACACCAAGAGTGCTCGCGAGTCCATCATCGACTGGTTTGTAATCGACGGAGTCCACGACGAACGGACCGACGAAACCGACCTGTGCGCAGATGCTCTCAAACTCCGCCCATGGAAGAGCGCCAGAGAAACATTCATCTGCAAAAAAATCGATTTTGATTATTTTTTAGGGTTTTTTTTGTTCAGCTGTTGGATCGATTATTGTTGTTGTAATTATTATAGCTGTTGCCCGCGCGTGAAAATTTTCCGAAAATCTGAAAAAATGCGTGTGTTCACACCGGCACATGGCGGCAGATTCACCCACAATGCCCGTTTTTGCCACACTGCACCGTACGGGTACATTGAACTGTTGCTGAATTCTGTTTTTTGTCAAAACTTCCAAAAACAAAAACGCGCACGTACTCCAAGCATTGACGTTGCTCTGGACAGCGACGGGCACCGGCTTGTCAGTGTAGACGTCACTGAAGAACAGTTCGCCGCCTGGCTGAAATCAACCGTTTTTCCGGACTTGAAATGGTTTGTTGTTGTTGCTGAACCCCGCTAAAAAATGTTATACCGACTTTCAGCAATTCGAACGCTTGCTTGAATACCACCGACTTATCGGCCACCAGATTAATGACGCAGTTTGATCTGTAAAAAGTTTTTCTTGCTGTTTATCACCAAAACACCAACGAAGCTGGTTTGCAAATTTCATCACAAAATAATTACCCGTTCCCCCGAACGTACACAATGATGTCAAACGAGCCCTTCGCGACTCCCTCGATCTCAAGCAGTCCCTCCAAGGTGCCCTGTCGAAACTGGACATTCTCAAAGCCGAACTTCTCTTTGTGATAACCAATCATCGCAGTGGAACGCTCAATCATTTTCGGGGTCATGTCGACACCAACAACGTGGCCGTTTCGCCCGGCCATGTAGGACAACACGAAACAGTCCTTGCCGGCGCCGCTGCCTAGATCGAGTACGCGACAGCCTTGCACCGCCTGCGGATACGGTAGCCCACAACCGAATGAACTGGAAACATCGGTGGGTGGGAGCGATTTTTTTTGCGATTTAGGTCATGCTACATACAATCGGACTCTAAATTATAGGGAATCAGCTGATTGGTTGGAATTACGGTACATGCTTTATGTGCAGACATTATAGTGGCCGGCGGAGTTTGGTTTGCATACCATAATCGCAACCAATCAGCTGATTCCCTATGATTTAAGAGTTCGACTGTAGCTTTTGCGGATGGGTCGATGTCGCGAAAGCCATTGTTCACAACTGAAACTCAAATCTTGGCTTCAAGTAGTTTTCAAAACAAGAAAAACGACAAAAATAATCGCGGGACACACCTCGCGAGCACTTCCGGGTGCACCAACGTCAGTGCGGCCTCAGCATCGTTCGGCATCGGGAGACTGCACGCCAGGGGGCACGTGCTCTCAGGGGCGGTGCTCCCGAGCTCCTGGGGGACGAGAGAAGTACAGTTGGTATTTGCGTATATAAGCTGTGGGTATGCAGTGTCACTGATGTTTGTGTTCGTCAACATTTCGTTCTTTTTTTTTGGATTTTCGGATTTTTTCAAGTTTTTTCTCAGTGGTGTTTGTTGCCAAATTCCGTTATTCTTTAGGATTGGCTGTCGAAAGGTGTCCTAGTGTATATCGGTACGTTCCAATTTAATTGTAACAACTCCAATCAACTGTGGTGAATATCGCGTGAGAAACACAGACAAAAAAACTAAACTCGGCTTACCTGACAACAAATGAAAACAGAGACCGGAAATGACTAAAAAGAGCGGAAATTTTGTAACTTGCAATCACACCGACTTTTGAGTACATTTTGCTGCCGTAAAAGTCCTGCACGTGCTCGCGCACATCACCGGCCGGTTTCACGCAGCATCCGCCGGCGCTGCTTGCGGTTTTCTCAGTCGCCGGTTTCGCGCAACAACTCATCTGTTGTTTTTCGAATTAACACAAAAAATACGTTTCAAACTGAAGTGTTTGCCGTCTTGTCTGAAAAAGAAAGCGAAATGCTCTCCTTGCTGTTCCCAGGTACGAATGAAAAACATTGACTGCATGGCGACTGGGCAAATGGAAAGCGATTTAATGAAATTTGACAACAGACGGAAGACTGATTTGATTTCAGCAGCTGATGGCAGCAGTACCGCAGTCTGCCTGCAAAAAAAAACACACTGAACTGAGCGCTGAACTAAACGTGAAACATTTTGCAATATTGCGCATACTAGTTTTAGTGCTAGTTTTCCTTGTCGTCTTGTCTTGTTTGCCGTGTTTTCAGATTTTGCGCTTTTTTCGTTTTTCGTTCGTTTTTTCTGTTCAATTTCATGCGCTGCATCACGCCACGTCGCGACATCAAGAATTGGAGGCACCCCGCAACCTTGCGTGGTGTTTGTATGGTCTCTTTATATCATGCAGTTGGCTCATTGGTTGACCACAAGATGCATGCAGACCTAACTGCATGTCATGGCTGTGGAGACGGAGTTGGAACTGCACAGAACACATCACGTGGTCATCAACCAATCAGCTAATCGCATGACAGACTATCAAAATACTGTACATCCAATGATCAGACGCTTTAATTTTTAAAAAGCTGTTCTGATGATACATGCAGTTTGCCTAAAAGATGATTGAACACAGTTCGAAATAAAAACAACAACCAGGAAATTATCAAATCCGTATTATATTCACACAACACATCAGGTGACGATAGATTGTTGGAATAACAAAGGTAAATGAGCAAAAAAAGTATCACAGTATTACAACACAAATTTTCAGAAAAAAACAGATCATCAAACCGTTGAAGTAAATTGGAGGAAAAGACCAGACCAAGCTGATTTTTTCGTCGATTTAATATTGATAAATGCTTCGCATATTGCGATCACATGCTCCTTTTGATAGTGGAAAAGGATAAAAAATAAAAACAAAGCATTTTTGTGGTTTTATCGATCAAGCAAAAAAGTGTTTGTAAATTATTTAGATATCAGTGGAAGAAAAGTGATATTTGTTGAGTATTTAGTTGAGTAACAAAGAACTTTTGTCATTTTCCTAAAAAGCATCGAGATGAGATGCAAGTTTTCAAATTCCTTTAGCATGCTAATATAAAGAAACCGGTGTGTTGGAGTGAAAAGTAAATCGCACGACAAACAAAAGCCGTCGCATCCCCAATAAACAAAACGAATCTCAAAGTTCATATGCCAGAGTGTTCACTAATTGATCAGATTGGTGTACAGTATGTTTGTTTGAACCAGTCAGTTTTGCCCAGAAATGCAGAGCATGCAGAACTTTGCCAGTTACAGTAAGAAGAGCGAATGTATCGGGTTTTCGTTCAAATCAATCCACCCCATTTGCGGCTAAATACGCTTTCTCGCAACTCCCGATTCCGTTCGTTCTTGTTTCGCAATAAGTTGTATTCTGCGACAAAAAGTGACGGGTTTAAACAGAGACATACTGTACTCTCCCCGACTCAACACCCCCGATCCCCCGTTTTCTCCTTCTCCTCCATATTCACACCCGTCCCGTACGCCAGACCCATCGCGATCGTCGCCAACGCATCAGCGGCCGCATCACGACCAGTTGGCGCACGGTGTCGTCGACGTCGTCGTGGAGCAGGCGATGGTCGACCGATGATGGGCGATGAAACGCACGACCCAGACGAATGAACGGGTAGTAAGCACGGCCGAGGCGGACGAACGGCGCCCGTTTCGCGAGCACGCCGCTGCCTGCGAACGGTTTAGGCAGCGACTGTTTTGCGGTGGTTTTTTTTGTTGTCTTTAGTTTTCTTGGTCGGAAACAACACGTTTTCTTGCTATTATCCAACATTCTTTGCAGTGGGCTGTCGATTGGTATGTTCATTTTTAAAGCAGATGCTAGGGTTACAAAATGTTATAAAATTCGAGTAATCTGTCAAATAAAAAAAAACAGATTGATTTCGCTTCCTGACAGTTGTAAACTCTCTTCGGGGAATTCCCCGTACCTCCGTACAGATGTGCAACATTGTCGCAGAGTTTGCTGTGGAAACGTCGCAGCCAGAGGCACAGCCGATGCGGTTCCGCGGTCACTTGCCCGTGCGGCAACAAGCCCGCCATCAGCACCAGCAACACGCTCATCGAGAGCACACCGCGTTTCATTGTGTTGGAGTTTTTCTTACTTTTTCTGTTGTTATCCGTACTTTTTTCACGCAACACGACACGAAATACTCTGAACGTGTGGATCTTGCAAGAAATGTATATGTATTGTGGATTTATTCAAACGTGGTTGGTTGGTTGATGCGTGCATTCTCTGTGCATGAATTGCTGGAGGAGTCGGAGTTTGATTTACATAGAATTCATGCATCACGTGACTACCAACCAATCAGCTAGCTGCATATGTTATACAGTTAGACTGTGCTGTACTTTCCTAATACACGTTGCTCTTCGAAGCACCCGATCCGAAAAAATAGACCGAAATGAAGTGCTGCGGAATATGGAAGAGGGCAATATGCTTTTTTGAAGGTTGGAGTAATAAAAGCTTGCATCTGACCCCTACATTTGAAAAAACATACGACGGATCAGTCGGCGAACTGATAAAAAAGTATATCGCACTTAAAAACGTCATGTGTAGGACTGAAATAAGCATCATAGCTAGTGCTCATGCGGCAAATGTAATATTGTTTTTAATTTTGTCGTTCTTGATCTAGTTGCTGCCGTTTCATATATGGTTTCATTCTAGCCGCATCGCCCACATCGGTCGTTAAGATTGTTTTTCAATGAAAATTAGTTTGACTAAGCGAATCGCAATAGTACAAGAAACGTTACGGCGCAAAGTTTAATTGTGCGCTGCCATGATAACAAAGCTAAAACTAGTTAGTACACATTGTGCAGTGGAGTTGAAACCGTATAAGAACCATATCATTTCAATAGGTCACGGAGGGAGTTATTACCTATTAATCAGTCTATTGACCTATACTGCTTGATTTGCGTAATCCTCCTACAGTTCACTAAGTTATAACGAAACGAACGAAACTAAACGACGTGATTCTTGAATTGAAACACCACAGGAATTGAAATCGAAACTCTAAGAGATCATGAAACAAACAGCAGAGAGTCATGAAAAAGGTCATACTGTAAAACAGAGACAGTTTGTAATAAAAAAGCGTGAACAGCGTCGCGTTGAGATTGACGAGTAACAAAAAGATGTATAGTTGTACAACTGTAGTTTTCAGCATCAGTGATCGTTGGTCAGTCGAGCAAAAAAAGAACCAATCACATGGAACGGGTACAACTCCGCTCAACAGGACAACTTGCTCTTCAAGAAGTTCACCACACCCGGTAGATCGGCTGATGTGATGCCGGTGAATATCAGGGCGCCGTCATTGCCAGCAATGCGCAGCAGCTCCTGAATGCAAAATTGTGCTTGTGTACAGTCGAACTCTAAACTATAGGCAATCAGCTGATTGGCTGGTGGTCACGTGACGTGATACATGCTTTCCGTGCAGGACGACAGACTCCCGCAGGCGACACTTCACAGCAAGCATGCATCACGTGACCACCAACCAATCAGCTGATTTCCAATAATTCGACTGTACGAAATGGTCAATATCCGACAAATCAACACAACCTGTAGAACCAAAGTAAATAAAGCGATTGAACTTTTTTCGGTTCATCTGCAATCTATTGCGGTTGAGATGACGTTGAAAGGAATGCAATTTCATGCGGTTGTAAAGTGTTATGAGTTATAACCATGTTATGGTGGCACCGAGTGGTTGATGCGGCAATTCAAAGTTGCCTATAATGAGCCTGTCGTGTCTCTCGGGACTTGGGTCGACTTCATCAGCAATTTTGAATTGCCGCAATGTGCTATCCAAGCGCGCATTCAGTCGCAGAACACAAAATAAAAGATAACACATTTGAACAATCAGTGGCGTGCCTGGTAATCGACCGGTTTCAAATATCCGTTGACCCCGGGCACCCCGATGGAGGCAATCGTGCTCTGGAACTTCTGTCGTATTTGATCGGCCAACGGGCCCGGGTCGCCGCCGATGTTGTGCCTGAGACGGGTCGGGGTCAATAGTTGTACTACAGTAGAACTCCAAATTATAGGCAATCAGCTGATTGGTTGGTGGTCACGTGCATGCATGCATTCTGTGCAGGCTTCGCTGTGTGGTCTTTGGCTTGCCCACTCATGGCGTCTTACACTTCTCTGATATTATGCCGTGCACTGCAGAATAAAACTGAACTGACTGACTGTGCAGAGTCGTCTGTCGGAGTCTGTCGTTCTGCACAGAAAGCACGCATCATGTGACCACCACCAACCAATCAGCTGATTGCCTATGATTTAGAGTTCAACTGCAGTGATCTGAATCAAAGAGTTGCAAAGAAAGAATATTCAACAAGAACCACTTGTATTAGTGGCCAAATTCAGAACAAGAAAACAAGTTTTGCAAAGTTTCGTTGTTTGTTTTTTTGTTTCACCCAACCGTCCGTCCGAGAAGTACAGCACCACGTTGTTCGTGTTCGCTCGACGACCGGCGTTTGGATCGGCCAAAATTTTCTGTGCCTCGGTCAGAGAACTGCAATAAAATGTGAGAGTTAAATCAGCCATTTCGGCTTCACACTATTGTGGATTTATTCAAACGTGTCCAGACTAAAATGACGTCATTTGCGTTAAAAACGCCCGTTTGTCAAAGTACAGGCACTAAAATTTCAGTTTTTGGTGGGACTGATTCGACATTCACCATTTGTTTACGAGAAGAAATCGGCTAAACGAAAAGTCTGGTTTGCTGTAAAAACGGCAAGCGCATGTTTGGCGGCACATGACGTCATTTCAGTAAGACACGTTTAAAAAATGGGTTATACAGAATAAAAAAGACATAGCATCCGTCTGCGCTGGTCATCATGTTTGATTGGGCTGTGCGCAGCTCGGGCCTTGTCGTACTGACAAGCCTGTGGGCCCGGCGGTATACGCTTACCAGGCGAAACCGCAAGCAACAGCGCTTGCACGTTGTAATTCCCAAGCGACAGTGTAGCGGAGATGTGGAACGTACAACTTTCATTTACCGTTCAGCACTACTCGAATAGGGAGAAAATTGGCGACACAAAGAATGCATCGCCGTGCAAAAAAATAATCCATTTGAGATCCAATGCAAAAAATAACACAAAGAATCCATTTCAAATCCAATGTAAAAAAGAGCACAAAGCATCCATTTCCAGCGCTGTTCCACAAACAAACGTACAGCGCTGCATTCGTCAATGCCGCCGTGTACTGCGCCTGCGTGAGTGCGGTGGCGATGGCGTCATTCGTGGCATATTCGTTGTAATTGGCCGTGTAACGAATGGCATTATTGAAGACAATGAAGCCAAACAGCACATCTTGCACGCCAACCGTGAATGAGCGCGTGACATTCACAGCAAACGTCATCATCTGAGACAACAACCACAAAAGCAAAGAACCTTGCTTGAGCGTTCAGTTCAGTTCAGTTTTATTTGGCACTGAAGTGCATGGACACTTTGTACAAATTACAAACCAACCGCAGCTGGGTACAATGCCCAAACGTTGGGAACGTGTACAATGGCAAGAGCATTCACTAGCGCCGGAAAACCTGTCCAAGAGAAATCGCCCAAAATGAAACAGTTTTCTGACCTGTTTGAAATGCGTACTCGTTATACTCTCCGAGCTGTCCAATATCAGCAGCACATCCAACTTGCGGCATTCTGAAAAAGAGACGGTCGTCAGCTGAACTCTGTTTCCAGCCGAAAAAACACGCTAAAACAAACCACTTCAAAGAATAAACTCATAGTAACAAACATACAAACACAAACAAACAGACAAACAAACCCAAAGAAGAAAATTGAAATCAAAGCCACCCTCAAAACACAACAAAACAAAAAGCAAAAATGGGTCTCCGTATCTCATGCGGTCTCAACAGTTTTAGCGGAGCATCCCGCATATTCTTGCGAAATGAAATAAAATGAAATGAAATGAATTGAAATGAAATGAAATGAAATGAAATGAAATGAAATGAAATGAAATGAAATGAAATGAAATGAAATGAAATGAAATGAAATGAAATGAAATGAAATGAAAAACAAAAACGAACGTACGTGCATGACAGCCCTGCTGTATGTCCTGTTTGATGGCCGTTGCCAGTTGCGTGTAGTTCTTCAGTCCGTACACCTGCGCCGCATTGCCGGTGATCTGCAGCAGATTCGAGTACGATGTGTTCGTGCCGACTTCGATGGCGTAAATGGCGGCCTTCTGGCGCATCACCGCCGCCTCCGCGAACGGCGACGGACAACAGTCGCTGGCAGTGTCGTAGCTGTACAGGGTGGCCGAAGAAATAAGGCACTCCTTGTATTCTCCAGTCGCAGACTAGGAGTTGTGTTTTTCAAGAATACCAAGATTAATTCCCAGCCGTACGTGCAATGGAGAAAGAATGAACAGAATAGCGCGAACGAATCAATTTATTCAAAAAAACCACGATACATTTGACACACAATTTAGTTCATACGACTTCGCCTTTCCTTATCCCTCCACCAACTTCCGTGTTATGTTCACAAAAACAATCAAAATTCCCACCGATCGCTTACACATCGTCGACTCGCTTGTTCGTTATTTGTTCTTCAACGTCAAGAATTGAAAAAGAATTTCGGCTTTTCAAAATTCAAAAGCACAAAAACTATTGTTTTTGACTTACAATCCTTCCGCAATCAGTATCACGTAGTTCTTCGCGGCAGGACGGTCTTGGCCACTGACCAAGATTTGTGTGTCAACGATTTTCAGACCACTGCAACATAAAAAAAGCACGTGAAAAAGCTGCAAGCAATACTGAACAATAATTTACAGCAGTCAGTGATCGCTTTGACGCTGAAGTTATCGAAGCACTTTTCGTTTTGTTTCGTTGTTACTTGCAGTTCGTCAGGGGTTTTACGGGAGCAAATAAGACAGTTCTTAATGGTCACTTCCTGATGGTCAAAAACTCAGAACCACTTTCGTAAATAAATGTCCTTTCGTATTGTCCTGGCGTGCAGGAGCAAGTATGAACAGCATCGAAAGAAAATGGCCTCAATATGCGCAGAGAAAATGCTGACCCATTGTAAGTTTCAACCAACGATGGGCTTTCAATCTCCCATTCTCCCTTTCTCAACAAAGCAACACGCAATCAACCACCACTCACTAGTCCACATCGGTGACACCAATCATGCCGGTGTAATTGAGACCGCGGATCACGGCCAACACCGCGGGCAGCGTGTTCACCGTGTTCAGATTGAACGTGACGCCGGAGCGGGCGTCGCGCGTCGAGAAATGCGCCAGCGCCACATGGGTCCCGGCGTCATTGACGCCGATCAACGCGGTCACGTTGTACATGACGTCGAGGAACAACTGAATGGGTGTACAGTGAGTTTGTGTGAAACTGTCACTTTTTCCGCGAAATACCGACAGATTTCGAGAAAGAAGAAAAAGGACTACACGTCAACGTTGTTTTAGCATACTGCCGTTCATTCCTGTTATTGCAGACTGTTGTTCATAGCTGACGTACGTCAGGCATGAAAGGGCGTTTTTTAACATTTTGGAAAAAAATGTCGAATTAAAAAAAAAATGTCGAGCAAAAGTGGACCACCAAAAATTTGTTTTCAAGCGCGTTGTTAGTAACAAGTGATTGTGTATCCGGTAACAGAAAACGTGTTTTTAACCAAATTAGTGACTACTGGCAGACATGTTTTCTCGGTTTCGCAATCACGGAAATCAGACAAACTCACCCCGGGCACGAACGGTGCAATGCGTTCCGATGTTTCAATGAGGAATATGATGTCGCCCATGCCTGAAACAACACGTTTTTGAGTTGAGTTGCCACTGTGAAGTCAGCGCAAGAATGTGGCTCAATCTAAAACACCTTGAAAACTAAACAAACTTCAACAAAAGAACAAAAACCACTTTGAACAGACACTGTTGTGGAGCAGTCGTTGTTGTTGTTGTTGTTGTTGTCGTTGTGGTGGTGGTGGTCGTGGTGGTAGTTGTTGTTGTTCTTGTTGTCGTTGTGGTGGTGGTGGTGGTCGTGGTGGTAGTTGTTGTTGTAGTTGTGGTACTTGTGGTAGTCGTAGTGGTTGTTGAAGTGGTGGTGATTGTGCATGGATTACACAGACACGGTGTGTTTGACAGAATGCTCGGTTGGAGTGACGGAAGATCGGAAATGTAGCTGACACTGAACACGTGATTGCACGGCACTGTGCAGCCTGCAAAACAAAATGGCGGTGTCACAGTACGTTCATGTAAAAATCTCTGTCACTTTTTTCGCGGCTTACAGAACATGCGATGAACTGAACATTGAATTACAGTGAGAAGAACGAATTAAGGCGCATTCATGTTGCAGTATTTAGTGCCCGCGCAGTTATGTTTTAACATAGCTGTGCGGTCACTAAATACTGCAACATGAATGCGCCCTTAGAAAAGTGACAGGCTTAAACGAACAAACTTCATCAGATCTTGTAAACGTGTATCGAAGCCACATAATACGATAAGAAAAAGAACTAAAAAATGTTTGTTTTTTAAACCTCTCATTTTTGCTGAATGCAGAACAGGTATGAGAAACTTCGAAGATCCACAGACTGTTTGTTTTTTTCTTTTTTTTTGCTTTTTTTGTTTTCGGTATTGCAACTCCGATCCCGTTCTTTCCCCCATCGCGTGCTCTATTCTGCGAAAAGTGTCAACTTTAAACAAACACACTGTACCGCTGATCTGTTCGAGTTCAAGAATGTCGATCGGCTTCAAGGCGCCATTGACTCCCGGAATTCCAATGGAAATAATCGTGGCTGGCAGATTTCGGATAGCGGTCGCTGTGGGCACCGGGTCATTGCCGCTGTTGTGTCTGGAGGAACAGAAAACTGTGGCGCCAGAATGAAGCGGCCAATTCAATTAGCGAGTCTTTTGAACCAATTTTCATTTATTTACCGTAAAGTTTTGCATATAAGGTTCCTCCCACTTATGAAACCCCACCCAAAAGTGGGCGACGTGTGTCACACGGCGGGAAACCAAAAACTTTAAAATTTTCACTTGATCGAAATTGCCCACCCCGTTTTCATAAGGCCCGGACTTCTTAATAAGGCCCGCTTTATGAGACCTCCTCTCACTTATAAGGTTGTCACACAAAATTCCACTTTTTTCAGAAATTTTTGATTTTCAGCCTACTTTATATGCAAGACTTTACGGTATTCCTGTGGTTTGGAAAGATCAACTTGGGAGTTCAAGCGGATTTCTATTTTTGTCCTGATGGGATTATCCTAATCCTGATGATCAATGCTTTGGGTTTCATCACCGTTCTTTACCGTCCATCCGAGAAGAAGTAGATGACCTTCGGGGAGCCCGTTCGTGCCTGCGTTGTCAGCCACTGCTGCGCTAGCAGTAGAGCACTGGAAAAACAGTGGCAAAAGAACACTCATTTCAAAGTCTACATTTTTAAAGTTAGATTAAATCAGATTACAATTCGCAAATTTGAATTCTACTATTGTGGATTTATTCAACCGTGTCCGAACTAAAATGACGTCATTTATTTTAAAAACGCCCGTTTGTCAAAGTACAGGCACTAAAATGTCAGTTTGGCGTGACGGATTCGACATTCACCATTTGTTTACGGGAAGAAAACGGCTAAATTGAAAGTCCAGTATGCTGTGAACGACAAGCGCATGTTTTGCGGCACATGACGTCATTTCAGTGGGGCACGTTTGAAAAAATAGGTCATATCATCATTTAGTGCGAAATGGAAAAGCATGTCAGTTCGGCTTTGCTTTGTCTCACCTCTTCGTGTTCGTCAGTCCGGTCGTAAATGGCACGGACATGATTGAGTTCGCGAATTCATCAGCCGAATTGAACGAGTTCAAATCCTTCTGATATCGCACTTGATCGTTGTAGATGATGTAGCCGACGCGCACTGCTTGCTGACTGACGGTCATCGTTCGTACGAGTGTGATCGCGAAACCGCGAGTCTGGACGAAAACAGTTACACTCGAAATTGTTCAGAAAATCTTTTGAAGATTGATGTTGATCACGTTTCTGATCAGAAAACTGCAAGCGAACGTATCAATCGAACGGAAGGACAATCAATCAAAAATGAATCAATCAATCCATCAATCAATTAATCAATCAATCAATCAATCAATCAATCAATCAATCAATCAATCAATCAATCAATCAATTCAATCAATCAACGGCATAGAATTTGAATAGCGTGTTTGTTCACTCACCACTTGAAAGTCCCCCACATAGGTGCTCTGTGAGCTGTCAATAATGATGATCAACTCCATGCATTTGCATTGGCAATCTGGAATGCAAGATGTGTAATCATTTTTGTGCAGCATGCATGTTTGCATGCGTCTTTCAAAGAGTTTTTTTGTTTAGAGAACCAACAATACTGAAAGCTGTGGCTACTAAGTTGGTTACTGTGAAATGGCTACCATTGAGTGTAGATGTTTTTCATGGTTATTTCAGTTGCTTGAACGCGTCCTATCAATTTGTGTTGCTTGAACGCGTCCTATCAATTTTTAAATTGATAGGACGCGTTTAAGCAACTAAAATAACCATGACCTTGGCTAATAAAATCGCATTCACGTGTTACAAGACACCTATCTAATAACGCGCTTTAGTAACCACCAGGGCACTTTAGCAGCCATTTCTGCAGCCAAATTGCAACCCCCGCTTTCTTAGTGACCAACGTGGCGTCGGCGTTGTTGTCCTCAATGACGTTGTGGTCGTCGAAGAGGTGGTGCTTGTTGTTGATGTTGTTGTTGACGTGGATGTGGATGTTGATGTTGTTGTACGCGTAGTTGTTGTGGTTGTGGTTGTGGTTGTGGTTGTGGTCGTGGTTGTTCTAGTGGTTGTTGTAGAGGTGCGTGTCGTTGTAGTTGTCGTTGAAGTTGTTGTAGAGCTGTCGAATATATTGAAGTTACGGCACTAACACCGATGCAGAAAAAAATTATTACACGGAAATGTTGCTTTTTGGTGCCCATTTTGTTGCCTTAAAAATTCAAGATGTGGTAAAGCATGTTCGTTAAAGGAGTCACAAAAACTGCTTTCTTCAACACCTAATTTCTTGCTTACGTACAGTGGCAAACAGAATTTTAAACGCACTCGTTTTGTTCTCTAATTTGCTCTGTACACTCGTTGTGAATACATTGAAAGAATATTGTCTGCTGTGTTTGGTAAAGGTATGAATGCCTCTTCTTGCTACCTGAGTGGTACACTGGTAGCACATGTAAGTCTCGAAACCACGAGGGGCAGTTACTGGCCGCCGCAACATGGTACTGGTTACCACAAATCGCTTAGCAGCGGACCGCACTACGCTGCACCAGCCCATTGATCAACTTCTTGTATTGCATACACTCGCAAACCACCGGGTCCCTTGTGGTTTTATTGCCCGGGATGGTTGATTTTGTGAGATTTTACTACTTAGGTTCGCTGATGTTTTACCCAGACTACAAGATCTGTCTGTGATAAAACACCTTCGGGCAGTTCTGCCTGGTGTCCGTCGCACTGACGAGCCAGGGGACACCGCGGTATTTGCGTCTACCTGGCGACACCGCAAACAGCGAACTTCTTGTAATACCTGGTGCTCGTCGTGGTGGTGACCGCCTTGCAATACGGCGCGATGTCGGTCTGTATGCGCTGTACGATTGTTTCGTAGTTTTTCATCTCAAAGATTCTCGTCGCGTCGCCGCCGACAATGTTCAGCAGAGTACTGTAATTCTGCTTCATCGGATGGCCTACCATGACGGCGTAGATCACGGGCGCCTTCGCGCGCAGCGTGGCACCGTCCGGTAGCGGGTCCGGACAACAGTTCACTGCTTGATCGTAGCTGTGCGAGGCGAGAGTGAATGGTAAAACTGTGGAAATAATGGGCTTGCGTTGGCTTGTGGGCCACGCATGCATGCGTGAAAACGATGTTATACGTCAGTTTTTGCTTTGTGGGCTGCGGACTGACACCGCCAGGGGTGGACACCTGGAGTCCGGGATCGCCGCGGTCTTCGCTTACCGGGCGAAACCGCAAAAACAGTGTCCCAGCCCTCGCGGTGTCAGTTCGCAGCTCGCCAAGCAAAAACTAACAAGTGAAAAAGGGACTTGAGATCAGCGAAAAAAACCAACAAAACAGTTGATAATAGTCGCATACACTTTTGTCACGCACAGTCTTTGAGCTACATACCACTCGATTGCTCATCCATACAATCCTCACCTTGCCTGTTCACCTATGCTCTCTGCTGCCACTTGACAGTTGTGTTTTGAAAAAAATTTGAGTGACTATTCTCAGTGAAAAGCGATTCGAACACTTTCAGTCGTCAGCAGATGTGAGTATTGCTGGTGTGTTCTTGTTTTTGTGTCGTTTTTTCCTTCAAGATCACATCTTTCCTTGTTCAGCGCATTTTTTTGCAATTCTTGAAACTCACAATCCCTCCGCAAACAGAATGACCACATTCGGCGAGTTCGGACGGTCGAACGGCGAAATGAACACGCCAGAGTGGGTCAAGTAGAGGCCACTGAAAAGTTGATCACAAATTCAACAGCTACTGTATTTACAAATTTACAATGTAAGCTCTATAACCCCGTTGACTTGCGACTGAGTGGCTAATAAAACCAAACACTGCACACTTCTAATTGTTCCTCTTCAGAAAATTACCAAAATTTAACTGTATTCAAAAATTCCTGTTTGCTGCAGCTAAGTCGGCAACCCCTGTCGACCCTTTCGGCAAGGAGGCACGAGGCTAAAGTAGACCATTACAATTGCTTTGCCAAACTAAAAAGGACAAAATATGGCACGGTAGGTCAATCCATGGCAGCGACAAGGTGCCATAGAATGACCGGGGGTCAAAATATGGCATGACAGCGGCTCTTGGATATGTAAGAGCCGTTCTTGGATACAGGCCCATTCAGGCACGCGCGCGCTAACATGAACGTGCGTATGTTCTAAAACTGAAGCGCGCTGACGCGAGCTAAAGCTGCACTGTTTTTTGCTTCATGAATAGTGTAGCGAAGTGACGCGCGCTGACGCGCTTCAACCTCCATGAATGGCGCTTAAGAGGCGCTCTTTTGTTCCATGAACGCTTCTTACAAAATGGCGCGCTCACAGGTCAAGGTCGGCGATTCCGAGAACTGCCGCTTGCGAAACTCCGTCGATCGTTTGGTTCGCCTCAGTCGGCGTGTTTTTCACGTCCAAATTGTACCTGCACATTTCTGATCTGCATCAATCATTTTGACTTGATTTTGGTTTGTTACCTGCAATCGATACACCTGTTTCTGAGGGCCATTTCTCTTTTTCAAGATATGTATGATCTTTTGTTTTGGTCGCGAGACTCAATGCGCGCATTAGGTTCATGAGCATGACGCGGGAATTCCAAAATTGGCAAAGTGATCCGAGTCACTTAGGTGATTTTCAATTGCCATGTGCAGTTTCCTTTCATGTCTGAGAACCAACTGAGTCGCAGAACCAAAAAAAATTATCAATAGAACAATGAGAAAATCATGTTCCATTTTCGAAAAACCCCATACAAGATGCCGGATCGTTGGTCGGGACTCGAGAAGTGCACGAGGGCTGTGTGCGTGCGATCGGGGGCAACGTCCAGCTTTGAGATCAAACCTTCGACGGCCGTGAAGAACTGCAATACAGAAAAAATGAGTGTTGAGTTCTTGGCGAAAATCGATTTTTACAATTGTCTCACAGTCGATCAAATCCCCTGAGTAAAAAATCATCAGTCAAACTCACTTCGAAAACAACGGAGTACTGTGTTTCATGGGGTATCATGTGGGAACTGATTGAGAATGAGAGGTTGATTTTCGGAACAGGAAGGTTTCAACAGATTTTTTTTGTCAGGGAGAAATGCGCGTTTTTGTGAAAAACTTGGTATCAAACAACTTGACACAAATATCAACGAAACAGCATGTTTTATTAGCAAACATGCTTTGATGGGGTTTTCTCAGCCAAAAACAGCTCAGTGACTGTGAGAAGCAAGTGCGATTTCAATTTTTGGCGGACTTTAACCCTGTGCAACTTTACGTACACCGTGTATCAACGGTCCAACTAATTCCGACGTCTCCACGATGAACGCAACGTCGGGCCAACCTAAAAGCGAAAAAACGTTGAAATTGATTCAATTTTCATGGCTTTTTATGACATTGAGTTCGAAAAAACAACAAAAATATTTAACTCACAGTTTGGCGGATAGGCGGAAACCACAGTTAGTGGAAACAACAGTAGAGCGATCGAAATAATTCTCATGTTTGAAAACTTGGCAGTGCTGAAAAAACCTGTAACACACAGAAAAACTGTCAATTTAGCCGATGAAACGATTTAGAGTGGACCTTCTTGGTTTGGGAACAGAAGAACGAACTGTCTTCTCAGATGTCCGAACAACTCGATTCTGTGCAGCGAAAAAAGCGAGCAAAAAAATATAGACGGTCATGAAATAATTTTGGACGGGCTCATAAACTTTTTTATCGTTAGCTTATCATTTTTTCCATGTCTGCGCATGTCATTTGGCAAAAACTAAAACGAGTTCCAGACAAAGTTTTGAGTTTCCCCGGCGTAAAGAAACAGTTGAATGTGCCGAGAACTGCTATGGGTTATCAGTTTTTGACATGGCGACAAACGATTAGCATCACAGTGTACCGTGTTGCCGAAAAAGAGTATTATGTTTTTTATTTACTATCATAATTTTTTCACACCTCTCTTCATTCTAACGTTTCACGACTTTTTTTGGTTTCATGGCTAAATTTTCACCGCGAACAATTCTGTTTTTCTTCATTGCCGATACGACACATACATATAAATTGTTCAAGCACAACAAAACAAGGTTTACGACCTGAAAGTGATCAAAATTGTTTAAATTTACATTTCACGTGTGTTTGTTTGAAAAATTTAGAAAAAAAGTTTTTTTTAAATAAAATTATGGAGCACACGACAAACACGAACAAGCGGCCGCACTGAGAACGTCCTGGATAAGGTAGGCAAGATCGTCGATTTGAGCCGGCAAGAACATTTTGCTGCAGAAGATGCCGGTGCAGCCTGCGTATGATGATTCAGTTTCGTGTGGGTCGCATTTTGAGTTGAGAATAAACCAATCAGAGAATGTCTCTATTTTCACTTTTTTACGTATTTTTGGATATGTGTCTGACGCAAAAAAAACAGCGCCTACCACTGATGGCACGGAATTCAGCAACATCAGCAGCAGTTGGCACACCGTTCACTCCGGGTACCCCGATGGTCACAATGGTCGCTTTGTCCCCGTTGCGAATGTCGCTTGCCACGGCGATCGGGTCCATGCCCAAGTCATGTCTGTGGGAGAATGTGTTCACCAGCTTTTGTTGCTGATTATGTTGAAAGAAATATCAACCAGAGAACCGGTCATTCCACCTTCACCAGTATTTTTTATGAATCCATTTAACGGGGCGCTTACAGGGCTGTTCCCGTCTCGTGGCGACGGTTTTAGTCCACGGTGCGCTAGCTACATCCGCTCCTACACCAACACGCATCGGAGTTTGCTACTTTCGGGTTTTTGCCACTGGGGGGGGGGGGGATATCAGCAAAATCAGCAAAAGAAAACATGCACTGCTGCATCTGGTGCTACTGTGAAACCAACTTTTGGTCAGCGATGAAGAAAACCACTCTTGGCGCGTTCGTCCGCGCTGATGCGAGAATGATGCGTGCCTCGGTTAAGCCGCTGCAAAAAAAGACATTTTCAGACAGCAAAGGTCACAGAAAAGTTTTTCCAGAACGTGACACACATTGCCGCCTTCCACCACATCCGCAGAACGGGTACGGTGTCAATTCTCATGACGTCATGTGCTCTGAAACATACGCCTGCCAGGTAACATATACGGCAATTATTTCGACTTTCAGTTTGGCTGATATCCGCGCGTTCCAATGGATGAGAAGGATGACGTCATTTCGGTCGAACAGGTTTACATAAATAGACGGTACCTATACGTGTCGGTCGCTCCGACCGTGTACGGCACGTTGAACAGCGCCTGCGCCAATGACGCGCTGTCCGCGTACGTCGACAGGCCCGCCTTGTACTTGACGTTGTCGTTGTAGAACACGTACGCAACACGCACAGTCGTTGGGCTGATCGTCATTTGCAGCGCCAGATTCACCGCGAACAGTTTCACCTTTGCGGAGAACGTTTGAACTGGATGATTCGGGAAAGAACGTTTTCAGAAAAGTGTGATTGTTTTTCAATCGCGCTTCCTTGCGGAACACGTTTGAACTGTTTAAACTGGATGATTCGAGAAAGAACGTTTTCAGAAAAGTGTGATTGTTTTTTTTTTCAATCGCGCTTTCTTTGCGGAGAACGGTTGAACTGTTTAAACTGGATGATTCGAGAAAGAACGTTTTCAGAAAAGTGTGATTGTTTTTTCAATCGCGCATCCTTTGCGGAGAACATTTGAACTGTTTGAACTGGATGATTTGAGAAAGAACGTTTTCAGAAAAGTGTGATTGTTTTTCAATCGCGCTTCCTTTGCGGAGAACGGTTGAACTGTTTGAACTGAATGATTGGAGAAAAAACGTTTTCAGGAAAAAGTTTGATTGTTTTTTCAATCGCGCTTCAAACCTTGACGAAATTCTCGGCCGTCAAACTCTGATCGGATGCGATGACGAATATGGCGTCCAGACATTGACAGCGGCACGCTGTGCAGAGATCATTGCGAAATTGGTGACTTTTTTCAAAAGATCGAAATCAACTGCATTTCAAAAATTTGAACTTTAACTTTTGCACGTTTTAATTTTTAAAGTTTCGAAACCTGGCGTGGTTGTCGGCTGTGTGACTGTGGTGCTGGTGGTGGGCGGAGTCGTCGTCGTCGGCGGCGTGGTGATTGGTGGCAACGTTGGCGTTGTCGTGGTCACCGGCACGCAGTAGGGTTGGACATCTTTGTACAGGAGGTTTGTGATGACCTATGATTAATTTTCACAGATAAAGATTTGACCACTGCGAGAAACATGTGCCAGTGCGCGTGCCAATTTTTCTGCCATGCACAGTTAGATGCCAATCTGCGTGCCAGGGTGACTACGATCATTAGGAATGATCGTGGCTGAAACTGCTGCACAGAGGTAACGTTCTTTGACTTACGCACAAAAACGAGCGGGCATGAACATCGGCACGCCTTTTGGAACCTGTTCAGCAGCGTTGGTGTTTTGATTTTTTTATCTCTGACGTGTTACTAACTGTGTTGACAACAAAATGAAACTACAGTCGGACTGGATACTTTGGGGCATTAGCTGATTGGCTGGTGCGTTACCGTAATCAGATTCAAACGCGGGCCGTTTAAAAAAATTTACCAAAATTTAAAGAACTTTACCAACCTGTGTCGCATTCTGCAGTGCCACCACTCTCGAATAATTGTAGTTGACCAGATGTACCAAGGAGACGTAATTGATGTTGGGTCCAATTATGACCGCGTAAATTAACGGCGCCACCGAACGCAAGCTGTCTGCGGCCGCCCATGGCAACGATTCGTAACTGTAGAAGTAAATTAGCTTGGAACAGTCACACATATAAACATTTTCGAGAGCGGCGTTTTCGTGTTCCTCCGTTCATTCTGAGAGTGGGTTTTTTTGAGTTTTGGTTGGCCTCGTGGCCTGGGCGGTAGATTTTTAGGGTCTTTGTCTGAGCGTCCGGGGAATGGAACCTCTCGCCGCAGGGTTTACAGGCACTTAATGACCGACAAAACTCGATGGGCGCATGGTGGAGTTCTGTACGCTTGTCTTGATGAACCTGAAATTGCCTAAAAATCGTTTCGTTTCTGTGTAACGACTGAAAAAAAACTTACTAGCCGTCACTAAACAGAATGACCGCGTTTGGAGCGGTCCACCGATCTTGGCCCGCTGTGAACACGAGATTCTTCGTGATGCTCAAGCCCCTGAAATCAAAAACAATTGACAATTCTTGACTTAAAATTTACATTTTCTTCACTCACTCATCAGGTTGTTTCGTTCGCCAGAAACTGCAATTACGTGCTGCATATAAAAGGAGCACACAACATTTGAGAGAAACATGACTTGCGAAAACCGGTGTAATGGATTGTACGGTAAAGGTGCATTCATGAAGCAGTATTTAGTGACCGCGCAGCTATGTTTTAACACAGCTACGCGTCACTAAATATTGTTTCATGAATGCCGCTTTAGTCTCACGAGTGACCAGGACGACATCGTGAATAACTGTTTGGAATAAATACTACGAAATAGTCGAGTCGAGTAAACATGACCGCTTTTTTCAGGGTGCAAGGAGCGCGCGAAAATTGAATGAAAGAAAAAAGACGTTCAAAAACGATTTTGTGCCAGGCTATAAAGAGAACAAATAAAAAAAAATGAAAGAAACACACAGCTTCAGGTTGCGTTGTCCGCGGTACTGTTGAATGTTTGCGAAGAAGCGGTCAACAGTCGCTGCGGCCGTGTCGTAGGTCAGTTTCGTGCGCAAGTTGTACAGAATACGTGAGTTGGTGACGTTGGCGTAGTGGACAAAGGCGCTGTGCGAGCCCGAGTCGTCCGCGGTGAGCGGCTGCAACGCCAGCAGCATCGCCTTGATCGCAGCAGACACCTGCCAGAATGGGACGGTCAAAGTGGGCTTTTTGGGGTTTGGTTGAAATTTTTTGGCTTGCCTACTCATGGTGTCTTACCACTTCTCTGGTATCATGCCGTGCACTGCAGAATAAAACTGACTGACTGACCCCATGTGTGGCTGAAGATGTTTTCTTGCAACTCCGATTCTGTTCTTCCGTCTTTCCGAGCTCTTTATACTCCAAAAAAGTGACAGGTTTAAACAAACACACTGTAGGTTTTTTTGGCCCCTCTAGTTGGACACGCTTGGACAGCATTTGCAGTTTGGTATTGACAGGCCATCGAGCAGGTCTACTTTTGCTCGTCATGCTTACATGAATCGGCTAAAATTCTGGCTTAGTTCTCTGGTTTTTTACGAACGTTGTCAACTCACTTCCGTCGTCAGTTGCGTTGTGTTCACTGCGTCTGATGTTTCGACAATGAATGCGACGTCCGGGTTGCCTAAATTTCTGTTCCATGAATACAAAACAACAACGCTTAAAAGTTTGTTAACAAGTTGAAAAATAACAAAACAATAAAAAACTTCCTCACATCCGTTCGGAAATGCGCACGAGGCAGCAGCAATTGCCAATGTCAACACGCACAGTTCTCTCCTCATGTTTGTGAATTTTCTCATATTCGTCTATTTTCACTAAAAACCATTGAAAAATCTGCACCAAAAACAATACACCGACACGAAACGATGAGTTTTTACGGTATCATAACCGACGTTTCGCCGGTTTACAAGAGGTATTTGCGTCAACTGGCACTTTTGCTGATGTGGAAACTTGTGTACAAAAGAGGTGCGTCTGGTAAGAACACAGATTGTGTGATGCACGCTTTTTCATTGTGCAACACCAGAAAAGCATAAACGCTGATAAAAAGTACACACGGCTGTGATTACGCGTGTGTGTGTTCCAATCCTCTTTGTTTTGTGGTCGAAGTCTTGCGTGGTGTGCTTTCGAAAAAGTCGGCAATAAATGATGAGAGACTATTTTACTCTTATTGCAATGCGCTGCAATTCGTTTTTTTTTGTTTATCAAAATTGCAACTTTCCATCAAAACTGAATGTTTTACATTGCGGGAAGCATTGCGACGGATTCCATGGAAGTATGACGGATACGACAGGGCTACAGTAGTAACTTGTAAATAAGGGCTAGTACATAAAAAACATAAAACACCAAAGTGGTACGAGCACAAAAGAAAGCGACTGATCAACACAACGCAAACGTGAAAGCAACAAAAAACGCATGGTACTAAACAAAACATAAAAACAGGAAAAGAAAAATTCCATCAACCTAGAAAGTGTAGTAAAAACAAAAGCAAACAACCAAAACGCCCCAAGCCATAAAGGCGCATTCATGAAGCAGTTTTTAGTGACGCATAACTGTGTTAAAAGATAGCTGCGCGGTCACCAAATACTGCTTCATGAATGCCCATTTAGTGTTCCAACGAACAACTCCTACTCCATCCAGCGTGCCATATGCCTCAAAATATGCCCGGTATCATTTTGTGCGGCACCCTGCGGCAGTATTCCTCCCAGTGGACGCCATATTTCATGGCGCAACGAATGTCGATACGGTACATCCGGTCAACGAGCATGATCACCGCGTATG
This sequence comes from Theristus sp. LFF4_11, assembly GCA_030248135.1. NCBI lineage: Eukaryota > Metazoa > Nematoda > Chromadorea > Monhysterida > Xyalidae > Theristus > Theristus sp. LFF4_11. The sequence goes on along the minus strand of JASANC010003456.1, from coordinate 2,520 downwards.
GAAAGTAGACGTAGCTGAAATAGTGCTCATGTGAACTCCTGTCCGGAAAACTGTGCACTTTTGTTCTATATCATGCGGTTATCATTCGCACATATGTTGCACATTCAACATCCACGAAACCAACGCCAACACACAGGCAGCGCGTGTTTATGGTGAAGTACTTGTCAAATGTGAAAAGATCATGAATCGTGATTATACTGTACATTGTATATTTCTTTAAACCTGTGACTTTTGCAGACTACAAAGCCCGCGAAACTTTAAATTTAAGAAGAATTAATCGGCAAATGGGCTGTGCTCGGCAAGCCAAATCTTCGTTTGGGGCGACACATGTCATTTTTCTAACTCGATCCCGTTCTTTCGCGGGCTCTGTAATTTGCTGAAAAGGTGACGAGTTTAAAAAAACATACAGTACGACCAATCAGCGTACTGAGAACTGCTGGAAAGACGAAATCACTAAATTGTTGCAATGTAAATTCCATGAATGCAAATCAACTTCATGAACGCACGGCAGCAGTTTGTCCGTCCAGCACGGCGCACACCAGAGTGCAGCGATGATGATGTCGAACGTGTATCGGATGTGACGCACAACGCCGTAATAGCCACTCGCTGGAAAAAAACTAAATTATCTAAAAATGCGGGAGACGCATATAAAAGGAGGAATATGGCCTTGTGTAAGCAGTGAAAGACTTGGCTCGACAACCTTTTCAAGTCTCTGATGTGGTACACACGGATACAAGTACATAAGAGTCATATTTTTGCGCCGCGTTTGTTGTTTACAAGCTTGTTGAAAAGCGTAAAAATTTTGAAGTTATCTAGATATTTTTCAATTGTCCTCTTCAGTTTAGTCTAAAATCACATCATGTGCGAAATTCTGTACAGCATGGCCGAATAAATGAGGCAGTCCATCAAGGCGGGATTAGTCGCTGACTAGGAGTTGTCTTTTTCAAAAATGCCAACATAATTTCCAATCATGTGTGCAAGGGAGAAAGAATGAACAGAATAATACGGATAATCCATTAGCTTAAAAAACGCGTCAAATTTGGCATACAATTTGGTTTCTGAACTTCTTTTTCTTTTATTCAAAATTCGCGCGCTCCTTGCACCCTGAAAAAAGCTGCCATGTTTAATCGGCTATACTGTAAATTCTGTGCAAAAAACAGAAACATCAGAGATTGCAAAACATTGCTGCATGTAGCTTTATCGTTGTTGCTAACGTACGCACCGCTGTGCATACAGCAGCACCAGTGCAAAAAGTGTTGTCTTCCGTTGATTTTCACCCTTTTTACCAAACTCTTGTGACAGGATAAACCGGTGAGTCATTGCCACAGAAGGAGACCTTGCGTTCCCAATGCCTCTGCGATACACTTTGTGCAAACCAGTGTCAGCGATCTAAAGTCTGATCGTTATTTTAGTGGTTTTAGAGGTCGCTAAATGCTAGAAAATGGCAAATGTGAAAGTTTCATTTGTCTACAATGTACGAGGGTTGCCACTTTCAACCTAAATAAAAAATAAACGGCGCAAAAATATGACTCTTATGTACTTGTATCCGTGTGTACCACATCAGAGACTTGAAAAGGTTGTCGAGCCAAGTCTTTCACTGCTTACACAAGGCCATATTCCTCCTTTTATATGCGTCTCCCGCATTTTTAGATAATATTCTGACTTTTACATAAGCCCCGAAGGTCGGACCAAAATCACAATTATCTAAAAATGCGGGAGACGCATATAAAAGGAGGAATATGGCCTTGTGTAAGCAGTGAAAGACTTGGCTCGACAACCTTTTCAAGTCTCTGATGTGGTACACACGGATACAAGTACATAAGAGTCATATTTTTGCGCCGCGTTTGTTGTTTACAAGCTTGTTGAAAAGCGTAAAAATTTTGAAGTTATCTAGATATTTTTCAATTGTCCTCTTCAGTTTAGTCTAAAATCACATCATGTGCGAAATTCTGAACAGCATGGCCGAATAAATGAGGCAGTCCGTCAAGGCGGGATTAGTCGCTGACTAGGAGTTGTCTTTTTCAAAAATGCCAACATAATTTCCAATCATGTGTGCAAGGGAGAAAGAATAAACAGAATAATACGGATAATCCATTAGCTTAAAAAACGCGTCAAATTTGGCATACAATTTGGTTTCTGAACTTCTTTCTCTTTTATTCAAAATTCGCGCGCTCCTTGCACCCTGAAAAAAGCTGCCATGTTTAATCGGCTATACTGTAAATTCTGTGCAAAAAACAGAAACATCAGAGATTGCAAAACATTGCTGCATGTAGCTTTATCGTTGTTGCTAACGTACGCACCGCTGTGCATACAGCAGCACCAGTGCAAAAAGTGTTGTCTTCCGTTGATTTTCACCCTTTTTACCAAACTCTTGTGCCAGGATAAACCGGTGAGTCACTGCCACAGAAGGAGACCTTGCGTTCCCAATGCCTCTGCGATACACTTTGTGCAAACCAGTGTCAGCGATCTAAAGTCTGATCGTCATTTTAGTGGTTTTAGAGGTCGCTAAATGCTAGAAAA
>JASANC010003455.1:0-37867 GCA_030248135.1 Theristus sp. LFF4_11 | reverse complement strand
TCAAAGTTGTGCCAAATCAATCAGGGGAGTCCGAAGAACCACATATGATATGGTAAAGGGGAAAAAGAATGATAAACGTATGGCGGAACTTTGCAGATTTTGTTTTGCAGACCTTTCACTACCCTTTTCCAAACCGTCACCATGTGTCTTCTTGTGTTTTGACCTCCAAAACGTCACTAACTGCGCCCAGCTACGCTAATATTAGCAGTGAAGACAAACATATCGTCTGGAAATTCGATCAATTTTTTTCTGCCGAAGCTCCGCGACGACACGACACGGAGCGGCAACCAGAGGGCAATGGGGCGCTTGCAAGTGGAGCTTGCATGAGGGCACACTCGGACGCTCTGGTGAGGCGAGATCGTCACCTGGGCATGCGGGAAATGGTAGGCCAAGGTTTGGGACGCTCCCCAAAACTTCATCGTAGATGTTGTCGAAGCTAAAATCAGTCGCCCAAACGGCCCAAAATCGACTGGTTAAACGTTTTACGAGGTATAATTAGGGTTAGGGAGAAAAACTTTGGATTTTTTTTTCAAATTAAAATTTTTTTTTCACAAGTTAGGTTTGTTCGAAGCGTGTCGTCGAGTTTCTGAGTTCTCCATCTTAAATTCGGTTTTCAGAACGATCTGGAAAACTTTCATAAGAGCGAAAATCGCGTTTTATTGAAATTATGTCCATTTTCATAGAGTGGAAAGTTGCATTTTCAACAGTAAAACAGTGACAATTTTCGACGTGTACTTGAATATTGAACCGTTCTCAATTGTTCTTCTTTAGAAAATTACCAAAATTTGACTGGGGTGTTCAAAATTTTCTGTTTGCAAAACCCAAGTTGAAAAAAACTGTAAATTTCTCTCAAAAACCCAAGACACTTACTTTCAGGGTTCAACTAGTTACAGCTATCTGCCACATGTGGCGAGAAAAGCCCACTCTTCAAAATCATCGTATCGAAAACACAGTACCATGATCTACAGATCATGTTGCGGGCAACTGGCAGACGCAAAGATGCACACGTTAGTTTAGCTCAGCACGCAAATTTTGGCATGTGGCCATGTTGTTCCGGCAATTCGAAAAACGGTCGTGTGATGTGCTATGAAAGGAAATTTCTGTTCCAAAATTGTTTAACAATATATCGCACAACTCCATTGTAGACCTATAAAGTTCGACAAATCAACAAAATATCATGTTCATCTCATGGCCTACCACTGACTGAAAAAACATGTTCTAAGTTGCAAGAAAACGATTTCTGAAACAATATTTCAATTCAGTTACCGAGCAAAAACAACTCCAAAAATTGATTCTAGAAGTCATTCAAATCAAAAAACATGGAGTACGTCGGTCAAAATGATCAAAATAATGACATGTACCTAAGCACACAAAAGAAAGTTGCAGAAAATTTGGGTTTGAACTTCAAAATTCATAAATCGAATTTCAGAAGCTAAAAAGTGAAAATTTTCTAAATTTTTTTTTAAAGTTTGAAAATCCAAAATTTAAAAAAAAACGAAAAAAAAATTAAAAAAAAAATTTTTTTCAAAGTCCCTAACCCTTAGGTGTCAAAATTAAAGAAAATTTTGTTGAACTTTCGAAAAATTGCTTCAAAACTGAGGTGTTTTCAGAGCATATTAGAGGAAAATTTTTCGAATTTAAAAAAAATCGGCATTTTTGTTTTTTTTAATCACTTTTTAAAAAAAAAAATTTTATTTTTGTTTAACAACCCTAACCCCCCCCTTACCGAGAAGACACCTGACACCCCCTCTAAAATTAGGCAAACACCCCCCCCGCCCTCGAGGTCCCGCTTAGGGTTGTTAAAAAAACAAAAATCGTCATTTTTGTTTAAAAAATTGATTTTTGTTTTACAACCCTAGTCCCGCTTTCGCTACTGGTTTGGTTCTGGGGAACATTCGCCGACGCCGAGCCGGAATCGTCCGGGGCAGAAATATCATTTCGAATTCGATCGGAATCGAAGGAACCCGACCCGAACCACAACTCTTCGGACCGAAGTTTTGCGGGTCGCAATCGCAATGGTACCAAGCAAAGTGGACAAAGAAGAAACCAGTACAGAGCGTGAAGTTACTTCAATTAACGCCCTATATATTTTGTGACTCTTCCTTATTAAACGTGACCCAATATGCGTTTGCACGCACAGATAGCGAAAATGTTTCATGGCTGCGCGGCAATTCGAAATCAGCAAAACTTAACGTGTTCTGCTGACGGCAGATTTGTGCAAGAAATTGAAAAACAACTGATCAGAATCTTTTCTAACAAAATAAATTTATTTTATTTCGTATTCGAACTGCGTTTGGGCGAGAAAGAACTTTTCAGCTGTACGGCTTTCCACACATCATTCAACATTACTCCGCCTCCTTCACACGAAAAGATAGACCAATAATATAGCCAACCACAAAAATCAAAATTTAAAAAAATTAAATAAAAAAACAAAACAAAATGGGGTCAGGAGTGTAAAGCGAAAACAATTTTGTGAAAAGGTGCTCAAAAATGCACTTTTTGCTGTTTATAGAAGCAAATTTGGGTTTTGGAAGGTCGAAATTCGAGAGCAGTACCGTGGGCCCAAAACAATTTTCGAAGGGGGGGGGTGTTTGCCTAATTTTAGAGGGGGTGTCAGGTGTCTTCTCGGTAAGGGGGGGGTTAGGGTTGTTAAACAAAAATAAAATTTTTTTTTTTAAAAAGTGATTAAAAAAAACAAAAATGCCGATTTTTTTTTTAAATTCGAAAAATTTTCCTCTAATATGCTCTGAAAACCTCAATTTTGGCACAATTTTTCGAAAGTTCAACAAAAATTTTCTTTGATTACACCTAGGGTTAGGGGCTTTGAAAAAAATTTTTTTTTTAATTTTTTTTTCGTTTTTTTTTTAAATTTGGATTTTTTTTTCAAACTTTAAAAAAAAATTTGAAAAATTTTTCTTCTACTTTGCTCTGAAAATTCGATTTATGGCATAATTTTTTGAAAGTTCAAACCAAATTTTCTTCCCAACTTCTTTGTGTGCTTAGGTACATGTCATTATTTGGTCATTTTGACCGACGTACTCCATGTTTTTTGATTTGGATGACTTCTAGAGTCAATTTTTAGCGTTGAAATGACTTAACTGAATTGAAATATTGTTTCAGAAATCGTTTTCTTGCAACTTAGAACATGTTTTTTCAGTCGGTGGTAGGCCATGAGATGAACATGATATTTTGTTGATTGGCGTATGTTATAGGTCTACAATGGAGTTGTGCGATATATTGTTAAACAATTGGAGCGGAGATGTTGGTTAATACCACATCACACGACCGTTTTTCAGATACCCGATAACATGGCCACATGTTAAAACTTGCGTGCTGAGCTAAACTAACGTGTTAAACTTGCGTCTGTCAGTTGCCCGCAACGTGATCGCGAAATCATGGTACGTGTTTTCGATACGATGATTTGAAGAGTGGGCTCTCGCCATGTGGCAGATAGCATAGCTGGTTGAACCTGAAAGTAAGTGTCTTGGGGGGGGGGGCGACCGGGTCGACAGGGGTTGCCGACTTAGCTACAGCAAACAGGAATTTTTGAACACAGTCAAATTTTGGTAATTTTCTAAAGAGGAACAACTAAGAACGGTTCAATATTCAAGTACACGTCGAAAATTGTCCTGTTTTACTGTTGAAAATGCAACTTTCCCTCTATGAAATGGACATAATTTCAATAAAACACGATTTTCGCTCTTATAGTTTTCCGGATCGTTCTGAAAATAGTCTAGATGAACTCAGCTCGACGAGACGCTTCGAACAAACCTAACTTGTAAAAAAAAAAAATTTTAATTTAAAAAAAAAATCCGGATTTTTTTCTCCCTAACCCTAATTATACCTCGTAAAACCTTTAGCAGTCGATTTTGGGCCGTTTTACCGACTGATTTTAGGCTTCGACAACATCTGCGATGAAGTTTTTGAGCGTCCCAAACCTTAGCCTACCATTTCCGATGCAGATAAGGTGACGATTCGCCTCGCAGAGCGTCCGATTGTGCTCGCTGCTCCGTTTGCAAGCGCTACGTTGTCTGGTTGCTGCTTCGTGTCGTGTCGTCGCGACACCATCAGAAGAATTGATCGAATTTCAAGGCGGTATGTTTGTCTTCACTTTAGCATTAGCTTAGCTGGGGACAATTAGTGACGTTTTGGAGGTCAAAACACAAGAAGAGGCATGGTGACGGTTTGGAAAAGGGGTAATTGAGGTCACCAAAACAAAATCTGCAAAGTTCCGCCATACGGGAGTCATTCGGGAGGCGCTTGCATATCATATGTGGTTCTTCGGACTCCCTGATTGATTTGGCACAACTTTGATTTTTGAAATTTAAAAAAAAAAAAAATTAAAAAAAAACAAAAATGACGATTTTTGTTTTTTTAACAACCCTAGGGGGGGCATAGTTGTTCCAGAGCCGAGGGGTTGGGGGGGGGGCGATATAGATAGCTGGAGCAAATTTTCCAGATAGATAGATACAGTTGAACTCAATAAAATGTGGAATCAGCTGATTGGTCGACCGAGCGGAGGCTGCTCACACTCCGCACCGTTCTTTTTTCGTGGATTTGGATTTTATTGAAACGTGTTTTTATGAATTTTCAGCACCTTTTTTGTGCTAAAAATAAACTCAAAGGTTAGAGACTGCGAAATTTAGAAAACTTTTATTCCACAGCTCAACTCAAAATGTATTTTTTGTTTAATGACGACGACGACGTCGTCGCTTAATTTTTGCGTGTGGACTGAAAAATAAAAGCCTGAAAGGAGTGCGCTGTGCATGGTTTGCTGCGTGCACCAAGTAAATGAACACAGCAGCTTACCAAAAACAACTTGAAAACGGCGAAAAAGTTTATTTTTAGCACAAAAAAGGGTGCTGAAAATTCATAAAAACACGTTTCAATAAAATCCAAATCCACGAAAAAAGAACGGTGCGGAGTGTGACTGTGAGCAGCCTCCGCTCGGTCGACCAATCAGCTGATTCCACATTTTAGTGAGTTCGACTGTAGCTGGAAAATTTTGGGGGGGGGGCCGCGGGGGGGGGGGGGGGGCATGTGACTTTGGGGGGGCCGGTCAAAATTTTGAAATTTGATAGATAGATAGCTAAAAGCTTAGCTGGGGACAATTAGTGACGTTTTGGAGGTCAAAACACAAGAAGAGGCATGGTGACGGTTTGGAAAAGGGGTAATTGAGGTCACCAAAACAAAATCTGCAAAGTTCCGCCATACGGGAGTCATTCGGGAGGCGCTTGCATATCATATGTGGTTCTTCGGACTCGCTGATTGATTTGGCACAACTTTGATTTTTGAAATTTAAAAAAAAAAATTTAAAAAAAAACAGACATGACTATTTTTGTTTTTTTTAACAACCCTAGGGGGGGGCATAGTTGTTCCAGAGCCGAGGGGTTGGGGGGGGGCCGATATAGATAGCTGGAGCAAATTTTCCAGATAGATAGATGGCTGAAAAATTTTGCGGGGGGGCCGCGGGGGGGGGCATGTGACTTTGGGGGGGGGGCGCTCAAAATTTTGAAATTTGATAGATAGATAGCTAAAACGCTAAAAAACTATAAAAACAACAAAATAATGCTAAAAATACACTAAAAATCAAGTATAAACGCGTATTTTACCTAAAATTGGCGAAAATTTCAAGAATTACGAGCAAAAATGGTCAATTTTGGTCAAAAATTGACTCATTTCATGTCTTCGAAGACAAAAATTTTCAGATCGATAGCTGGCTGAGAAATTTTTTGGACAGATAATAGCTGAGCCGAAAAAACCTGTTTGATAGAGATAGATTCGAAAATTTTTTGGGGGGGGGGGGCCGCCCCCCCCCCCCCCCCCCTAGAACAACTATGAGGGGGGGTGCACGGGCGGCAGCAAATTTTTCTGAGGGGGGGGGTGCACGAGATCGCACGGGCAATACCAAATTTTTGCTTTAGAAAAACACAGAAATTCTTGTACCCGTGTCGAGGTAAAGGGGAGAGGGGGTTGGGGGTAGAGATGTAAGGGTCAAAAAAATTTTTTTTTTAAGTATCGTATAAGTAAAAAAATGAGCATTTTTTTATTTTTTTTATAAAAAATTTTTGAAATTTTTTCTTTAATGTGCTTTGAAAATGCCGTTTTTGGCATAATTTTTCGAAAGTTCAACAAAAATTTTCTTTGACTTTACCTTGTCACTTGGTCTTCAACGCTGCAGGTGGTATTCTGGATTGATTTATCGACTGTTTTCAGCCTTGGTGAGTGATGATCGACTCGCGCATTGAAGTACTTGAGCGTCGCAAAGGCTAGTTCAACAAATTCCGATGCCGCTAAGGTGAGATAGAAGCAGAGAACTCACATTTACGCATCGTTTTTCAGGATCTCGAAAGGTCGAAATTGCACTGTCTGCCACTGCAAGCGTAACTTCGTTGGTTGCTCGTTGCTGTTTCGCCTCGTGTCGTCAGCATGATCACACCGGTTTGTTGTTGAACTTGTTTCCGTGTTATTTGAGGTGAATTGAGAGGCAAAACACGAGACGTGATGTCGTCGGTGGGAAAATGGGGTCGCCGAAACCAAGTCTGAAATTTTTACCCTCCTCCCATATGAGTGGGGGTCATATGGTAAGTCGGTGGGTCCTCAGATGGTGATATTCGGACTCCCTGAAAAATTCTGAACAACTTTCATTTAAAAAAAATTAAAAAAATTTTTTTTTGAAGAAAAAAATAGAATTTTTTTTTCTTGACATCTCTAGTTGGGGGTACACGGGTACACTGCCCGTGCACAAGCAGGATTTTCGGCTGAGAGGGCCCCACCCCACCCCCCGCACTTTCGCTACTGCCCAGAACGACCAATATACTGCTGGGAGTTGGGAAGCTTGATAAAGGTGGGTCCAAATTGACGTCGGAGGCTAATGTTCATGTAAGTTTTTGTCAATTTTAACCAAAACAGCCTTATTTGGTTCTGAAAGTGCGATATTCAAACTCAGCGCGTCAGCGCGGTTCGAATGCACCTATTTTTGTCGATTATCGGATTTTTCTCTGGCATTTAAAAAAAATTTAATTAATAAAAAATTTTAAAAAAAAATTCAATTAAAAAATTGGGATTTTCACTTTTTCGAACCCCAGGCAGACCTCCAGCCAATCAGCAAATACTACAAATTATCCAGGGCGGCTACACTTGCCTCAAGAGTCCAACTAAAAAAATCAGGAAGCAACGCACCAAATAAGAAAGACAAAAAAGCGAGATATAATCACGAGGAGCATCCTTACATTTTTATCAATCAAGAACATCCGCGATGTCAACTAAAACGAAAAAGCGAACGTCAAAAGCGCTAAAGCATTTAAAAAACAAACCTTTGGTGCCGAAATGGAAGTTATTTCGAGCAAATGAGCCGCTGTTGAGCGTGTTCATGTGGGGTGTCAACCATTCGGTAGGTCTAATTGCTTGCATTTAGTGTTCGTAAGCTTAATTTTTTGACAATCCAACAAGCTCATTATTGAACGCTTTCATGATCCGATTCGGATTTAAGGCAACAATTTTGTAAGAAGCGTTTGTAATCGATTGTAAAAAGAATTTGCATTCGCATGATTGTGGTGGCTTAGAAAGTTTACTGAAAATAAAACTTGTTCCAGCTCGTTTGTTATTTGCTTTTTTCAGTCTTGTTTCAATGAAAAAAATTCAATTAAATTTTGCTTGCACGTTTTTATCTTTTATTTTGGTTCTGAGATTTGATATGCGCATGCATAGACATGTAAACAGTTTCGTGCGTGACAGAGGAATTCAAAAATACTAAAAAAGTGATCAGTGTCCCCAAAATAGGACCAGGTCATTCAGGCTATTTTGAATTGGCACGTAAAGGTTGACACTAGTTTCTTTTCTGCGCAAACGCATTGAGTCGCAGAACCCAAAAAATATAACATTCGGAATTGGTGGTCACCTGATTTTCAAGGGTCGCCATCATAGGAAACACGATTCTTTTAGAAAATGATGCGACCCCCATTGGATGTCGAGTTGGAGACGTTTCAAATATTTTGAAAACAGAAGTCGTTTTATAAAAGCTTAGCAGTCCCGTGGTGCTACTACGCCCCTGAAAAAGTCGTTAAATTTTTACACAAATTTCTTCCTTCACACCACGTTTAAAAGCAAACATTGGTGAATCAGTCTGCCTGAAAACGGAAGTATGGTGTTTCATGATTTCATTCAGTGGTTCAGTGCTGTACCATCTATCGGGGACATTCATGGAGCAGCATTTAGTCAACCGCGTAGCTAATATTTACACTACGTGTCACTGAATAGTGCTTCATGAATGTCGCCCATCTCTTTATAATGCGCATTGAGCTGATTGGTTGGTGACTGCGCGATGCGTGGATTGTGTGCATGCATGGCTCGTGGCTGTGGTGAAGGCGGAATTTAAGAGTACTCAGAATGCACGCATCACGTAGTCACCAACCAATCAGCTAACTGTAACGAACTCACTGGACTACACAGCTTTTACGAAACTGGCTCCTGGTTTGGCATGGGATTCGCCGTTTTTCACCGGTTTATTGCAAACAATTGCAGCTTTCTGAGCTGTCGCACGTGCCACCGCCGATGCTGCTGATGCCAGACGATTTCAAAGCGTTCTCAAAAGTCAAAGTTGACAATCACCTGTTCAACAAGTGCGTTCACTGTTTATCTTGCTTGTCTGCATACTTGTAATCAATGCACAAATTGATTCAATGTGAACGGTGACGGTTGCTGTGTCTATTCGACGCATTCATTTTTTCATAAGCGCATCAAGCGTGTTGGGGGACAATGAAGAAGTCAGCAGGCACTTTGCATCAAGCAGTCGCCATTATTTTTGATGACTGTCGTAGTCGCTCGCAAAACCACTCATTTGAAACCTGGTGTGGTGATTCAAACTTGTTTTGACGTGTTTTCGTTTTGTGTGTTTTTCAACCGTTTTGCGTAGCGGGCAATTTGTAGAGCGTTTGGCAACGAACGGAATAGCGGTTGTTGTAGTTTTGTGAAGTGTGATGTTTGGCAAAGCGTGACTGCTTGCTTTGTATGTTTGGTTTGATTGCGTAAACTTCAAACGGTAAATAATCGCGCTTTACATGATTGGTTATTGAAGAACAACTGTTCAAAACTCGGAAAGTTTTATTTGTTCAAGCCTGCTGACAGCAATTGAGTGCGACTGTTTGGCTCTCATTCTGTTTATCCGTCAGAAATTTGAATCGAGCAGTGGAGCATCATGCAATCGAATGCGCTCTTGGTCCACCAACAAGCATCATTCGGTGAACTTAATGGGCCTGTGTGTAGGCTTGCGGACAAAAGACCGCACGTGCCAAAAGACCGCACATTTGAGATTTTTTTGCGACCAAAAGACCGCAGATGCTATCAAACCAAAATACCGCACGTGCCAAAAGACCGCACCAAAATCATTCACTGCGTACGTGATTATGATATGTTATTTTATGTTTATTTTGTCTTCCTATCCTTTTTTATTCTACAAAAATCATTGACTGAGTTGTCGATCCTTGAAATCGGTTGAGCACAGCGCCGGCAGAGTCGCGTTGCGTGACAGATCGGCGCACAAGACACATGTCGTGAAACACAAAAAGGGAACACATAACGTCGTCCAGATCACGATTTCCTTGGCCGATTTTGGCAATCCATGGCTCAATCAAATCAGCAGAGCACCCGGAACATGATGACGTGTCGTTTATGGTTGGTTTTTGTTCCATTCAACATCAGTTGGCGCGCAACAAAAAAAGTGTGAAAAACGACAAAACACAAATTTATGGTGATTTTGGATTTTTTGGTTTTTAGAAAAATGATCGGAACCAACCGCAAACGACATATCATCGTGTTGCCGGTGTTCTGCTGAATTGATTGAGCTGTAGTTAGTCGAAATCGGTCAAGCACAGCGCCGGTAGTGCTGCGTGACAGGTCGGCGCGCGCGACACACACGGTGAAACGCGCAGATTGTCAACAGAAAACGTCGTTCAGATCACGACTTCCCGAGCCGATTTCGACGATCGACGGCTCAATCATCTCAGTAGAACATTCGGAACACGACTATATGCAGTTTCTGGTTGATTGTTGTTTTATTCAGCATCGGTTGCTTTGCAATCAAAAAAGTGTGAAAAACGACAAAACACAAATTTATCGTGATTTTGGATTTTTTTTGGTTTTTGAAAAAAGGATCGGAACCAACCACAAACGACACATCATCGTGTTGCCGGTGTTCTGCTGAATTGATTGAGCTGTAGTTCGTCGAAATCGGTCAAGCACAGCGCCGGCAGTGCTGCGTGACAGGTCGGCGCGCGCGACACACACGGTGAAACGCTCAGATTGTCAACAGAAAACGTCGTTCAGATCACGATTTACTAGGCCGATTTCGACGATCGACGGCTCAATCATCTCAGCAGAACATCCGGAACACGTTGATATGTAGTTTGTGGTTGATTGTTGTTTTATTCAGCATCGGTTGCTTTGCAATAAAAAAGTGTGAAAAACGACAAAACACAAATTTGTTGTGATTTTATATGTTTTGGTTTTTAAAAAATGATCGGAACCAACCACAAACGACACATCATCGTGTTGCCAGTGTTCTACTGAGTTGATTCAGCCATAGTTCGTTGAAATCGGTTGAGCACAGCGCCGGGAGAGTCGCGTGACAGGTCGGTGCACAAGACAAACACGGTGAAACGCGCAGACTGCCAACAGAAAACGTCGCCCAGCTAACGATTCCCCCAGCTAACTTTGATAATCCATGACAAATTATGAAACAAAAGTGAGTTTTAAACGCTGTGTCCACAACCATTTTTACTATTTGGCCGTGTTCCAAATCCAGTGAACCAGGAAAAAACATTTTTGTTGCGTAAAAGTGGAACTCGAACAATGAACAAACGAAAACAACACAATTTATCACAAGAAATGATACGAATGTTGCTTGATGCAATTGTAAAATCGAAATAGAATCAGCGGAACCGACTTGCTAAATGCTCGTGCGGTCTTTTGGCACGTGCGGTATTTTGGTTCCACACCAATCTGCGGTATTTTGGTCTTGCGGTCTTTTGGCACGTGCGGTCTTTTGGTACGTGCGGTCTTTTGTCTATGATTCTGTGTGTAATCTGGTACTTTCTAGTAAAAGTTGCACTGAAAGTGACGTGATTAAGAATTGTATTCTGTTTGTGTTTATGGACTTAAAACCCGTTTATACCTGATGTATGCAAACGTGCGTCGACGTACGTCAGGTATGAACGGTATGACCTATTTTTTTAAACGTGTTCCACTGAAATGACGTCATGTGCCTCCAAACATACGCTTGCCGTTCACAGCAAACCAGACTTTCCGTTTAGCCGATTTCTTCCCGTAAACAAATAGTGAATGTCGAATCAGTCACACCAAAGTGAAATTTTAGTGCATGTACATTGACAAACGGGCGTTTTTAAAGCCAATGACGTCATTTTAGTCTGGACACGTTTGAATAAATCCACAATAGTATGCAATAACACGAGACCTAAACCGAGGTGACGTGCCGTACATGCATACCTCTGTATGAACGGCAGTGTGCAATAACACGGGACCAAAAGTGACGTGACGTGCGTATGCGCATACGTCAGGTATAAACGGGAGCTTAGTGTTTACTGTTTTCAAATACTTTCACGTGCTTTCAAAGTTGGTCACTGGGCAACTTCGTTTTCGTCTAGTTTCAAAAGCTTGAACGTTCAGCATCCTTTGCTGGGCAACTGTAAATTAAAAGTTGACAAAAATGTTTCTTCGTTCCTTCGGAAAAAGTGTTGTTGATAAGTTTTGTATGGCTGAACACATTTTGCATCAAGTTGGCCACATTAACCTCGGTGGTGGGCAGTGTGTCTGTTTTTAAAAGTTATGCGTGTTGCTGACACGTGAATGATATGGAAATTTTTTGTGCCTCTCACTGTTCAACCGAAAGCTGTAATGGTCGCAGGCATGTTGCATACTTGTGCCGCTGCTCTCCGGTTGCCTGGTTTAGCATTTTTACATAAATTTCACTTGAAGCCTGAGCAGTGAGTGACTTGAATGCCGCGCTGAGTGGCAGCATGGGCTGTGCTGTGCTTCAGCAAACATGCTCTGCCAATAAGAGTGGGACGGTGGCTCTGTTGTATGATAGTGTGGGAATATGACTACTCGCTGCTACCTAATACGGTTGGTGAACATTTGACGGCTTGATGATAGTGCCATGGCCTGGCATGCTGCCATTGCTGTCAGGGTTGGCACTGGCAATATCTGGGTCACGCACTTCATGGCACACGCACTCACCACACATTTACTCGGGCTACAAAACTGCAAGCGACTTTGTTGTGTCATTTCTCGCGGTCAGGGTGTTTTTTTATCAATTCAGTTTCAGAGGCGAACATTGTATTGAACGGAAACTCGTTTCTGATTCGTAAAACTTTTGAAACGTGCACGATTTTGAGGATGCAGTGTGAGTTGGTGCAATGATGCAATGCCATTCAGCTCTTGCAGTCCGTTCGTATCGTTGTGTGTGCAAGACGTGCGTGGAGCAACTGAGCAAGAACGCACATGCTGCGAGGGCGCGCTTCAGTTATTGGCCATGCGATGCCATGTGGCGCTCGCTGCGTCGCTTGGTGTTTTGGTCAACTCGTTATTATTACGGCACGCCAGTACTGCAGCCAAGTGCTCTCAAAATTGTGTTGTTGTACACTTTGCTGCCTCGTAGCCTACGAAAAAACTCTTCTGGTGCGTTAGCTGGTATGGATCTGAGGGCGCATATTGCTTCAAAAACAGCAGTGCATGATTCTGCTGTGGCTGCAAAAGCGTAGTGTTTGGGAAGGGGGTCGCTTGGTGCAAGGCACCATGCATTGGCGTTGAAGTGGTGCCGCTCAGAGCTGCTCAATATTATTCTCCACAACTGTCTGTTCCGTTTTATTTCCTTCGTCAAACTCAAAAACTGCTGAACTTTTCCACACTCGTCCACGTTTTCCCTTCCATGTAGTGTGTGTGTTTTTTTTTGCATTTTGTGTCGCCGTTGTTCCAAGCTTACACCTCGATGTACCCTATTATTGCTATTGTGGACGCAAAGGAAGGGGATATGCTTTGTGCCGTTATGCACTCGGCCGTTGATGACTGTTGTTGCAGTTGAGTGCAATGGAACGCTAATTTTGAGTTTGCCCCCTCCCTTTTCCGATTTTGAGCATGGCTGCTGCTTCTCCAGTTTCACCAAGTTTTTCGCCGACCTTCTTGAGAATACTGCAGACTGCAGTGCACATTTACTGATGGAACGGCGGATTTTTTGCTAAAAAAACTTGAATTGGCGAGCGGGGGCGTGGACTGTGGAGCGTCTTTGTGCTTGGTCGTGTCGTGCGTTGCGTGTTTGAATGGGCGGTCATTGGATAACTGTACTACGGTTAGAAGACATCGCCCAGGCAAATAAACAAAAAGTTGTCCCGGCTGCTTTAGGTGCGCCTTGTGCTTCAGTTGGAGGACAACGTGGTTTTTTGGTGCGGCTTATTTTTGGAAAGTGCACGGTTGAACTGAGACATGGCAGACTAAACATCAGATGCATACGCAGTGGAAGGGAGTGTTCGGAGTTGTTTGTGTGAAGGAACCGTGCAAATAACAATTGAAATGTGGTACAAACTGCAAACTGAAAATGTGCTGCTGGTTCTGTTAATGCTGGAACTTCTCTAAAACGGTTCTCAAACAAACGGTGGCTTCTCCGTCTGCTGCTGGCAGTTATAGTTAAATGTCTGAACTCAGTTTTTTTGTTTTGTTTTTTCAGGGAAAACATGCCGAGTCATTTCAAAGTGAAGGAATACTGTCCGAACGTGTTTCGCAATCTCAGGGAACGATTCGGTGTGGACGACGCCGAGTACTTGGTGCGTTTTATGGTTCACTTCGCACTGCAATGCTGCTGTCAACAAATCATTGAATTGCCAAAGTGCTTGACACGTTTTGTCAAATATTAAGCTGACAAGTACGAGCGTGCTTTATTGAAGCACGTGAACGTGTCCATTGCATACCCGTGCTGCATTCGCTGTTTCTAGCAATCACTGACCAAATGCGCCCTAGAGGCGATCGTGCCCGCGGACGCACAGCAGCAGCCGCGTCTCTGGCTCTCTTATGATAATAAGTTATGCGTGAAAACGCTGCACACTGATGCCACCGCTGAGCTCATGCAGATACTTCAAGAATATCACAAGGTCAAAAAACGCACGAAAAGCTAAAGGCGCATTCATGAAGCAGTATGTAGTGACGCGTAGCTGTGTTGAAACATAGCTGTGCGCTCACTAAACACTGCTTCATGAATGTCCCTTAACTGACTCTGAACAGTCACACACAAGCTGCGTTGCAGTGTGCCATTTGAAGTGTTGCGTGCGTGCCGTTTTCTGACAGAATGTTTTCCTCTGACTCCGTAACTTTTGTTTTGTTCATACGAATCTGTATTAATGCAGTGCAAAGAGAGCAGGTGTTGTGTTACCGTGTTACCGTCGGTTTGTTACTAACAAAAATCATTATTTGAATTGCGAGTTTACTTCTTTAACAGATGAGTCTAGCACGTGTAAATCTCACTCACGTGACTTGCATGATATGAACACAAAACAGTCAACAGCGTCAGCAGGGACAGGGGCAAGGGGTGGTCGTGTGTGCGAAAGCGTGAACACCGATGTTAACGCAATGTTTTCCGTTCGTGTATCATTTGCAACGCAGCCAGCGCGTAACATGGACGCATGCGCACGTGTGCAGTGCGTGTACACACCGATGATTGGTTGGTTGTGTTGTGTTGCATTTGCGTCCGCTTTCAGCACTCACTGACCGCCGCACAGCCAACCATCTCCGACTGGAGCGGTCGCTCGGGCGCAAAGTTCTACGTGTCACACAACGAACGATACTTGGTGAAAACGCTGACCGCTGAGGAGGTCGCTGAGGTGCACCAGATACTCAACAAATACCACGAGGTAACCCACTTACCCATGTAACACGCGTTTCCATTGGTGCAATCTCACGGTTGCTTGTTTCTGTTTTTGGTGCTGGATCAATCTGCGTGTGAGACTGAAAATGTTGAAAAATCCGCATGTCTAGGACCTTGGTTAATCAACGTTGCGTAATTTTACCAGAAAATCAACATGCAGTCGTTGATTTACGAGCCCGATATGTTTAACTTCCGAATTTTTTCTTTGGACTTCCCGGTACTAAAACCTTAGATTTTTTTCCGCATCTCAACGAAAAGTTGTCATCTCTTTCACCGCTACCACGACGTACACGCTTTTTTGTGTCATTTGTAAAGGAACCGACACAGAGCATTTCTGTGAGATCGAGCACAAGAGCAACGCATTTGGTGACAGTGGCACAGCTGCGCAGTGTCCGTGTGTGTCAGTTCCAACCGCACACGACTGCATTTCGCAGCAACAAACAATGCCGGACGGCTGTTAAATTTGATAATATTTGTGTTCCTGTTATCTGCGAAGCCGCATCAGCCGCTGTTCGGTGCACCGTGTCTCTGGACACGATAAAAAACAGTATGGCCGTGTGCCTGAAATCATCCGTGAGAATCTGTGTCATTTGTTTTTCACGGGTGACAGTAGCAGATGAACTAAAAGTTTGGGAGTGCGCGGAAATATTTTTTCAGTCTTGTAAATTATTAGTGCGTGAAAGTCTTTACAAAATGCCGTTTGATCATCGATTTGACGCTTATTTCAAAACTTGTCGAGAAGTTGTGACAAATGTGCTTTTGAAAAGAATGAACAGATGCGACAGACGATTGGTGTTGTTGTTTGTTCATCTCACTCAGTCATTGTCTTTGTGTGGGGGACTGGCAAGACAAGGCACTAACTTGTTACCAACCACAAGGTCTGCGCACGATAGTGGTGTACATTGCGTTGCAGCTGAGTTTAGCTCAATATATGTCACAAATAAACTGAAAGCAATCGAAAGTGTACTCGAAAGAAACAAATAGCATGTTAATGTTTTTGCGTTTTGTTGTTCCGTTGCTAGGGCCGTAGCGTGTTGTTGGGCACAGAACAGCTGTGTCCATTGTAGTTGCATTTCTATTGTCTTCGACCGACTACACACACAATACTGTGTTTTCACGGTGGGCTGGATTGATGGCATTTCAGCCTGAGGGTGAAGTTTTTGAACGGTTGAGGGGAGGGGCTGGTAGATGTTGAATATGGCTTGCGGTTGTTCGTATTGGAAAATCGTGGAACATGACTGCCCGTCTGCGCGTGAGTATTTTTTTGTTCGAATCAACTTTGTGAACTTTGACGCAAACTGTTTTCAATTTGAAATGAAACATGTCGCAGCTGTGTGATGCCGAGTATTTTTTTCGTTTTCATGTGTGCCAGTTTACTCACAAAGAAGTGAATTCGCTTACAAATTACTAAACTCACTGGATTGCCGTGTTTCTGATGGTGAAGTGGAGTTTATTTGCTTTGACTCACAATCAAAACCTTTCCATTTCCATCATTTGTATTGTATTTCCGTCGTTTCAGTATGTCGTTGAGAAGCACGGCAAAACGTTGCTGCCGCAGTACCTGGGCATGTACAGGGTCACCGTGGACGGCCAGGAAACCTACTTGGCGGTCATGCGCAACATCCTCGGCCGCAGATATCCGGTGCACAAGAAATACGATCTCAAAGTAATCGTTGAGCAGCTTTTCTCTGTTAGTTTTACTCGACTGTTAGAAGCGTTGTGCTCTGCCTCATGCTTACCAATGATGCAGTTCATGGGTCATGCAAATGCTGCAAACATTTCCCTGTCGATTTCGTCAAATATCACATCTTTTTTAAACCCGTGATTGTTGCTGCAGGGTTCGACAGTGCAACGCGTCGCGAGTGACAAGGAGCGTGCCAAGGAGACGCCGACGTACAAGGACAACGATTTCCTGGACGACAACTGCAAACTGCACTTGCCGACCGACGCAAAACAGAAACTGCTGGATATGCTGAACAACGACACGGCGGTAATGCGTGCTGGGTGCATTGCAAACGGAGCTCTCTCTGGCCTTTTACCATTCTTACATTGAGCATGTTTGTGTGCAGTTTCTGGCACGGCTGCATCTGATGGACTATTCATTGTTGGTTGGCATCTACGACTGCGAGCGTGCGGCGGAGGACGCACAGAAGGCGGCGCACGACGAAGTCACCGGTGAGAGCATGCACCGTGGCCAGTCATTTGCAGCACTTTGCAATTACTAAACCCAACCAACTGGTCGAGACAGTATCCAGATTGCTGAGAACTTCATTTGGTATAAAAACTAAAATGGCTGTGGCTGGGTGGCCGAAATGTGACAGCTCACGACGGCGAAAAAGCAGCGCAACTCGTTTGATTGCATTGCTGCAGGTCGTCTGGGCGAATCGACGCTTGACGACGACGACGATGAGGAGGACGAAGAGGTGGAGGAGGCAGCGGTGCAGGCAGGCGCTCGTGTGCCCGGCGACTCCGGCGACGCAGCCGACGACGTGTCCACGCAACCGACGCCCCCCGACTCGCCCATCCCGTCCACTGGCGCGTTTGCACCGATACTCCAAGAGGGTGCCCTCGAACTCGACAGAGAGTTCTACGCCATTTCAACGCCGAAAGGTCGCGAAATCGCTTCGTTTGTTCACGTGTTTCTTCATTTTTGCAACCGAGGTTTTTTTGGAAATACCCTGATGGGCTGTTTTTGAGCCAGAATGAGCCAACCAATCGGTGTGATGATCGTTCAACCAGTGGAACATTGCACTGTTATTCTGTGCCACTGGTACGCACTGACTGAGCGCAGCAAACCTGAACACCTGCTGTGATAATTCAGATTCAGATGATTGCACAATTCAGATGCACCAGTGAAAGCGATTTATTTCATCGGTCTCGTTGACATTCTCACGTATTACGGCGTGAAAAAGAAAACTGCGAACGCGGCAAAGTCAGTGAAATACGGGCCGGAGTCGGAGATTTCCACGGTGAATCCAAATCAGTACGCACGCCGTCTGGTCGACTTTGTGACGAACTCTGTGTTGAGTTGATCACGAACGTCACGCTTTCACTGTTTACGTATTGTGTTTTTAAATGCAGTCACTCTACATTTTGTTCAGTAAAAAACGTTTGTGTCCAGTTCAGTTCACATGTTCAGTACGGTCCGTGACAGTTCGTGCTGAGACCAGTTTTATGACAGTAAGTTAGTGAACTGAATTCGTGTTTGCGCGGTACAGTGTTTTCGTGCAGCAACAACTTTGTACATTGCACATGTCCCTGCATTTCCTACTTCTTTTTAACAGTCTATAATACTCCGTTGAACAATGTCTTGTTTCTTAAATTCTATTTTTCAGTTGCTGTCTAATTTTTTAAAGTGCATAAAACAGACAAAAATACATTGTTTGCTTTGGATAGTATGCGATCTGTTTTTCACTGGCTTCAATTTTCTTCCGAAATACCAATTTACTAACGCATACAATGGACAGGGTTTGTTGTTTATTCAATATCTTCGTTGTCGCTGTATTCAATTTGGTTATTTGATACAATGCAAATTATCACTTTTTGATGAGGTAAAAATTGGTTCAAAAATTTGTTGTGCTTGTCTGGTCAAATTTCATGTACCTGTGTGTTTTCTGCTCCTATTTCTGTTTTTAGGAGATGAGTATAAGCAGACTAATAGCTGATAGTCGGGACGGATTCTGTATGAGGTGTTGTTGTTGTAGGCCACGAACGATGAGAAATATATGAAATACAAAGTTAATATACCGGTTGTTCTATTTTGTGGTTTTCGAATGCATTTTCTCTTAAGCGATATTGCGGTTCACTCGTTTTGTTTTACTTTTATTGCATATAACCCAATCTGCATAGATTATCAGAGATGGGAGATTATTCCGTGACATTTTGTTGATTCGATTTGCGTGGGTGTCTGTTTTTATTAAACACTTCTCTGCGATGCTTGAACTTATAAGCTTGAAGATGTATTTGCCATTGACTAAAAAACCAGTAAAAAACTGATTTTCTTTGTTACGTTACTTTTTTGGTGCAGTAAATCTATCCTCAACTTGTTGAATTCTTCTTGAGCCACAAGAAAAACAATCATTCGTGCTCTCCAAATTGTATGCACGCCTGCTGGTTGTTATCTGAACATGATTGCCGTTACCATTTTATAGATTCGAAAAATTATTTAATTAAAAATTCATCATTTTATCTCAGTAATTATTTCAGCCATCGAAAATATCGTATGAACAGCAATTGCCCATGTAACTTTGTGTCACCTCATTCGAGCATCTTTAATTTCATTTTGCTTGTCACATAAACAAATGTACTGGTTGTGTTTTGTGTTTTTGTTGCATTTTTCGATGGTGTTTATGATTCACAAACGTTCAGTATTTTCACAGATGTTTGTTGTCTCTGCCTCTTGTCCTGATCGTGCTTGTCATTGAGCGCTTTTCGCGCGTTTTGTTGTGCGTGTGCGTATGTATAGTTGTTTGTCATCGAAGAAAATGTGAAAATTAATAAACATAATCGAAATCGTCGAACTCGTGAGGCCGTTGTCTTTTTCGTCTAGTGTCAGTTACTATATCTGTTTTTTGGCTGTTTCTTTCAAGATCTTTGCCAAAAATACCGTCAAGCATAAATTTTTTTGCAACCATTCAAAATTCAGCATCATATCAGACCTATATCTCGGCGCCTGGATCCCCATGGCAACAGGATAGCGCAGAAGGCGCATTTCCTGGCCGCACGCAGCGCAGCGCTTCACGCACTATGACGGAAACCAAAATCGCTCAGTGAAACAAATTTAAAAAAATGACGGTGAGGAGATTGCAGTTTTGACGTTATGCGCGTTTATGCACGTTTCGTTGATTTCGAATGCAGAAAGTTTCCAGCCGACAATTCTTCAGAACGACGGCGGCAAGAAAGCTGGCGGTCAGTCTGAGAACGTGCGCGTCGTGGTGCGATGTCGGCCGATCAGCGAAAACGAACTCCATGACGGCCACCAGTCGATCGTCACCGTGCGTGCTCTGTTTTCGACCTTTTTTAAACCAGTTGACAGTCAAACAAAAGCGCTAGCAGCCAATCAGCATGCCAGGATTGACAGCAGATGAAACATGAATGCGTGATTGCGTTCACTGTGTTAGATTGCAGGTGAACGAAATGGAGGGCACGGTCAGCGTGCAGCATCCGGAGCCGGCCAGTGGCGAGCCGCCCAAGTGCTACACGTTCGACAGCGTCTTCGGGGAGCAGTCCACTCAAATGGACGTGTACAATCGTGTGGCACGGCCGATCGTTGACAATGTGCTCGAGGGCTACAACGGTTGGTTGCACGGCGCAATGGCACTGCGCTCATTGGTGGTCGCTTCTTGACACCGTCGATGCCAGAACAGCCAGCTGCACAGTGCGACAGTCGTGAACGCTGTTCAGCCTTTAGCTGGCAGGTTTGCACAACTGACAAGCACCAACCACTTCAGGCACGATCTTCGCGTACGGCCAGACGGGCACCGGCAAGACGTACACGATGGAGGGCGACCGCGGCAGCAGCGCGCTCAAGGGCATCATCCCGAACTCGTTCGCGCACATTTTCGGCGCCATCGCCAACGCCAACGACCGCGACCGCGAACAGCGATTCCTGGTGCGCGTGTCGTATCTCGAGATCTACAACGAGGAAATACGCGATCTGCTCTCGAAGCAGCACGAGACGCGCCTCGAGATCAAGGAGCGTGCGGACGTCGGCGTGTACGTCAAGGATCTGTCCAGTGTCACCGTGTCGTGCGCCGACCAGATGGACAAGATCATGTCCATCGGCAATAAGAGTCGTGCGTTCGTTTTTGTCCGATTGCTAATGGGTTTCAGTAACCAGAAGTTGCCAAACTTGGATGGTTTGGTTTGCTAGGGTGCGATCAATGAACGTTGATTGGACTGATTTTGTGTTTGATTGACTAGTTTGGACTGATTGACTAGTTGTGTGCCAAACTGTGCGTTGCTGCGCAGCCGTGAATGTGTGCTGGATGCCTGTGTCACTGGGTGTGTGTGTGCTGCGTTCGCAGGCTCCGTCGGTGCGACCCTGATGAACATCAGCAGCAGTCGTTCGCACGCCATCTTCACGGTCACCGTCGAGTGCAGCGAGATGGGCATAGACAAACAACGCCACTTCCGCGTCGGCAAGCTGCATCTCGTTGACCTGGCGGTCAGTTCGTCATGGCAACGCCATTCGGTCGGTGTGTGAGTGCGCCCCACTTCACCGTTTCAGGGCAGCGAACGTCAGTCGAAGTCTGGTGCGACCGGTCAACGCCTGAAGGAGGCCAGCAAGATCAACCTGTCTCTGTCCACGTTGGGCAACGTCATCTCGGCACTGGTCGACGCCAAATCAACGCACATTCCATATCGAAACTCGAAACTCACGCGTCTGCTGCAGGACTCGCTGGGCGGAAACTCAAAAACTGTCATGGTCGGTTGGCTGATTTCGCAGGATACTCTGCCAAAGTTGTTATCGCCATGCGCATTTGTTTGGTTGATCGAAAATTTCTTGTTCAAGCGGACTGATTGGTTCTATAGCATGCTTGTGCCACCAACAAGCAAGCACTTGATGCAACTCCAGTACAGCAATTGCACTTGTGTTCACTTAACTCGAGCACAACATTTGCACTTGTGTTCACTTTCAGTGCGCCAACATCGGCCCTGCCAGTTACAATTACGACGAGACGATCTCAACGTTGCGTTATGCGAATCGCGCCAAGAACATCAAGAATGTGGCGCACATCAACGAGGATCCAAAGGACGCCCTGCTGCGCAAGTATCAACAGGAGATTGAGCAGTTGAAGCGGCTGTTAGAGGAAGGCGGTTCGTGGGGCAGTTTGCGAAAACAATTCAACATTCGCTTGATTTTTTTCATTGGTGACAAGTGAGACACATTTCTGCAAGATTAAAGCTATAGATACTATGCCGACATAGATCCGAGTTCTTAAAATTTTGATTAATTGCTAGCATTTTGACGAGAAAACGTACAGAATGATGGTGTGCGCAGGTGGAGCGGAAGATTTGGCGAGTGGCGAGAGCGCTGGCGAATCGTCTGGCGCAGAGTCTGATAATGAAAACGGTGACCCCGATCGGCCGCGAAAACGACGCAAACGTCAGTGACGTGCTGTTCTCTTGCCAGAACATCGAACTCTAAATTGTAGGCAATCAGCTGATTGGCTGGAGATCACGTGATGCATGCTATCTGTGCAGGCATTGCTGTGGCGGTGGAAGGTGTCCCACACAGAAAGCATGCATCACGTGATCACCAACCAATCAGCTGATTGCGTATAATTAGAGTTCGATTGTGGTGAAAAATGAATGATGCACATCAGTACATTTGTTTCCAGGCTTGAACTCGGCACAGATGCGTGCGATCGAGGATCAAATCGCGGTCGATCGGGAGAAACTGCTGAATGAAAAGAACATGGCCGAAGAAGAACGACGCAAACTCGAGCAAGAGCTCGTGGACAGAGAGTCCGACCTCGATCTGGCACGGTATGCGTTGGCTAAGTTTGAGCAAGCCAGCTGTTTGTGGTACTTCAGCGCAATTTGACTGTGGCTCCAGTCGGTTTGCGCTGATTGGTAATGCCAACGGTTATTCAATCAGTAAACAGATGCGTTGGAAATTCTGAATGGCTTGGTGGTAGCTAGATTCGTGATGGTTGTTGGATGTCAACGATGCATTGTTTTACGTTTATTCTGATTTCCATTCAGGCAGGAACACGAGGCGCTGCAGAAGAAGCTTGCCCAAATGGAGCGTCGCGTCATCGTGGGCGGCGTGAACTTGTTGGAAAAGGCCGAGGAACAGGCACGACTGTTGGAGCAGCACAATCACGAGCTCGAAACCAGACGGGCACGCGAGGCGGAGCTACGCAAAGTGCTGCAGCAGAAACAGGTGCTGCATCCGTTGGTTTCGTTGGTGTCACGTGACAGCAGGTGTTGCACCGAAGTGACGTCAGCCAGTCTGCATGTTACGACTCGCTCGGAGGCGGGTGCACGCGTCTGATTGAAAGTCAACCATTGCAGGCAGAGCGAATTGACATCGAAGAAAAGTACTCGTCGTTGCAAGAAGAGGCCGCTGGGAAGTCGAAGAAACTCAAGAAAGTGTGGACGATGCTGCTCAGCGCAAAGTCGGAAGTCGGTGTCTGCTTTTTAGTTTGTCTTGTCCGGTTAGCTGTTGCTGTGAAACAGGCAGTTTATAGTTTGCTGTTGTGCTTAGCTACGCGACGTGCAAGCGGAGCACCAACGCGAGATCGAGGGTCTTCTGGACAACGTCAGGCAGCTGAGCAACGAACTGCGGCTGCAGATGCTCGTCATTGACTCGTTCATTCCACAGCACTACCAGGTGCAGGTGCAGCAGTGTTTGCGTTCACCGTTTTCATGCATTCATGCAAGCATTCACGCACCAGAGTGGCTCTATGATTGTCAGGAGATGATCGAACGCTACGTCCGCTGGAACGAAGAAGTGGGCGACTGGGAGCTGCAGAGCATCGCGTACACTGGCAACAACATGCGCAAGAGGGACACCAACGAGGACGCCAACGACGAACACTCGCATTCGGTTGTTTGTACTTTCTATGTTTTTAAAGTTTTCTTGTTTCACAAGTGATGTTGACGCTCGGAAACACTTTCAGTATCAACCGCCCGACTATTCTGATGTTTATTTGACGTACGGCGTCGAGTTGGACGCTAAAACAAAAGCAAGAAAGTCAGCGAAACAACGGTAGGAACCAGAAATCAATTTCACTTTTTTATTTCATTTCATCATTTTCACAATGATTCATTTTCATTGTTTCAGAGATAAAAAAGAAGCGAGACTCCGAACACTGCTGCAATAAAAACGATCACCGACATTGCTGCTTTTGGCGATGATCTTATTTTTAAAAAGTTTTGAAAAATCATTCTTGTCAACCAAATACGGCTGTTATGCTTCAAAGGTTTATTGTTGTTATTCTCTCGAATCTCAGTGTTGTATGTTGATATCACTCATGTCATGCCCTCTTTCATGAATAAATCATTCACCAAACCGCTTCGTTGGAATTTTGGAAAAATAATCCAAAACGTTGTATTACGTTCAATGTACTTTTTGTGTACTAAATGCTGGCAATTTTGGTGCTGTTTTCATGGTGCAGATGGAACTGTTGAAGGTGGTTATTTATGTTCCTTTCAGTTATCTACAATTTCAACAGAGCGTCACCCACCCAACCCCACAGACCAATGGCATCTGGATCAGGGCAAGGCGGTTGGGGATACCAACAGCAGCAGCAGGCCAATTGGGGTGCTCACGGTTACAGTCAGCAGAGCACTGGGGGACG
The DNA here is from genome assembly GCA_030248135.1 of Theristus sp. LFF4_11. NCBI lineage: Eukaryota > Metazoa > Nematoda > Chromadorea > Monhysterida > Xyalidae > Theristus > Theristus sp. LFF4_11. Next base: position 13,630 of record JASANC010003455.1, on the reverse strand, counting down.
GGGCGTGCAGGCGCAGGCTCAAACGCACGGCTACGGCGGACAAGCGCAAGTTCAGTACCAGGCACAGGGGCACGCCCAAGGACAGACTGACGCTCAGCAAGGCGAGCCCGCCGCTAACGGCTGCGAACAGCAGGAGGACAAAGCATGGGACTACGAAGCGCCGAGCTACCAGCGCTGGCTCAGATACTACCAGCAGAACCCGGCGGCCTTCTGCTACGACTGCGAACGCAACGGACACTGGCGAGGCGACCCGCGATGTCCAGCGCCTAGACCTGGTCATTGGTGTACTCATTGTGTTTTATTTATTCATCCATTCAATTCATAATTAATAGTTTTATTGCTATTAATAGTTGGTTATTGAACTACTCAAATATAAAAGCAACTGTGTTCATTCAGTGTGCATGAGCTGCGGTCGTAGCGGTCACGTTTCAAAAGATTGCCGCTTTTATGGCGGCAGTGACAAAGCATTCGGCAAGTACAACCCCGCTGCAAACGTGAGCTTTCAGTTTTTTTTCTCACTGTTTTCGACAACTCGACTTTTCTTTTTCAGTACTTCAAACATTAACTTCAGATGCAATGCTACAACTGCGGTCAGTATGGTCATGGCAAACGATTCTGTCCAAATTAACGGTAAACTGATACTGAATACGATTCGACTGACAGGAGAGGACGGCGGCAATTTGTTTCATTGCGACTTCATTTTTATTGGTTCATTGTTTACTAAAATTCTATTTCCCTCAAACCTTTGTGTGTTGGTACAGTCTAACTCAATAACATATTTAACTAGCTGATTGGTTGATGCATGTATTTTGTGCATGAATTGATGTGGAGGCGGAGTTTGGTTTCCAGAGAACCCATGCATCACGAGACCACCAACCAATCAGCTAGTTGGATATGTTATACAGTTGGACTGTAGATCTATGTGCTTCTTTTTTAATTTATGTAATTTTTTTCGGTTTTGGATTTTCTTTTCTGTCACTGAGTTTGAATGTTGTTTTGGAACTGTGATACGACCTGCAGTCATACTATTGGGATAAATTTCACAAGCAGTTTGTTTATCATTCGGTAATGAATTTTATTGTCGTTTGTGAATAAAAGTTCTGGTGTCGGTAATCGGTTCGGGTTTTGCTGCGAACATTATATTTATATTTATATTTTTAATATTTGAAGCACGCCTCCCACCGATTCCGGAAACCCGGAAGGTACCAAACTCCGGTGGGATTGGGGAACGGACGGCTCACCATTCCGTGGAACCAATAACCGCGCCACGTGAGGGGTACAGCCTCTAAGCCCCGCTCTATCCAGGGAGCACCAGTGATCTCAGCCCGATTTCGGTTTCGGTGGCCTGTGATCGCTATATCCCCGTAGGGCAGCGAATCCGAAAGCTTTAGTTGAAAACCAGAGTAGTTATTAGAGTAGAGAGCTACACTGGCGGCAGTTTGTCATCCTCCGTGGGGGATCGAACCCGTCACCTTCTGGGTTGAAGGCGAACGTGCTAACCACCGAGCCACGGAGACGACGGAGCCATGTTCACTTTCACCACTAAGAACGTAAATTTTCGAAAAACCTTAGCGATTTGCTGAAAAATAGACGACTGTCAAGTTTGTTGTTAGTGCTCCGTTCCGATGCGCGAGTGTCATGCATGACACCGACATTCTGTTCTGTCATTTTCATTGCGGTAACTGATCAACTGATTTGTCGCAATGCTAAGCCGCTTTCATGTCATTGGTGGATTACGTGATCATATTCAGCATCTCTGTGTTTTTAGCCTTTCTGTTGCCGTTCCGTACCACATAAGGTTTTTAGTTTCGCTCTTTGTGAGTTGCAAAATCCAGCTTAATCGAGTCGACATTTTGTAATCATCATCTTACTCCTTGTCGATCTGTGGTGCTGAAACCACGAGTGAGCTGATTTGAATAAATTCAACTAGTGATATCAATCAAGATGGCCTGTCCTTGGTGGGACGGCGATAAGGCTTGGAGAAGCAACAAACGCAGTACCACGAACATCGAGTGCTACAACTGCAACAAAACAGGCCACATAGCACGCGACTGTCCTGAACCGCCACCTGATGGCAATGGGCGAGGCAAATTCAGTGGTGGTTTGTTTATGCTGAGTGAAAAACTATAGCCCGTTTGTTTGTGTTCGTTCACCCACCACTCGTGATTGGGATTGCATTTGAACTGAGGTTAATAAGGGACACTCAACGTAAAGCATAACGCTCAACTCTCGCGCAAAAGGTCACATCCTGCACTATTCACTGATTTGCAGCGTGCTACAACTGTGGCGGTCACGGTCACTTGGCACGCGATTGCCCGCAACGGGCAAGTGGACAAGGCGCTCGTAGGGTTCGCTTTTTTCTAACTGGTCAATTTGCTCGTTCACGCGCAGACGTGTCTTTGCCGTGACGTCTTCAATGACGATGCATGCTTGTTCCAAAGACGATACAATGTGTAACGTCATGCGGTTTGTCGGCTACATGCACCATGATGTGCTCAACCTTCAAAGCCCTCAACGTAACTGAACGTTGCCATTGCTTGCAGTGTTACATCTGCGGTCAACCGGGTCACATGGCGCGCGACTGTCCCGAGGGCGGCCGCTAGTGAATAGTGGTTATTGCGTGATAGCGTTGCCGCCCGATTTCTACGGTTTAGTGTGTCCGGTTTTTGTGCCACGCCAAGTTTTTTGTTTTATGTTGATTTTCTATGTTTAGTATTTTTCACGGATTCGCTTAAACCTGGAGCCATTTTGAATCAAAAGATTTATCGCTCTCTCCCATATTTTTTGGTCGATGTTACGGATAACGAGGCGTATCGCATGCTATTCTGGTTTTCGATATGCTGCAACTCAATTTAGTTTTTTTAGTTTTTTCTGTGTTGCTCCGTTTGGTTTCCATCACGATTTAAGTTCAACGTTTGGTTTGATTTTATTGTTGCAGCTCACTTGTTACGAAAAACGACAAGAGAAATAAAGCACGATGAAAACAGATCACACACGTATTATGCTTGGATATGAACTGAAGAAATAACAAACAAAAAACTGGCTAACCTAACAATGAAAATAACACATTCGAGCTGGACTAGACAGGAAAGAACGTGATCACACGCACAACGTCGGTGCAAGAAAGACTACGACGCAAGACGCAAGCGCAAGCTCAGCTAAACAGATAATAGTACGATATCAGCACAAACAAGGCAAGATGCAACAAAAGTCAACATAAAGAATAATCAACAACATTTAACAACAGCTAACAAAGTTGACATCATAAAGCTGGCGCATCACTGTTCGTGTGCTGAGCGTCCGCTGGCACGGGCACTACGCGGTCATTGAGCGGAATGTTGCGGTCGGGTGTTTTGATGCGTGCGGGCGTGTTGCGACACCACGGCCAACACGCACAGCACACGTCACGGCCGCCTGCAAGCAAACGCGCGCCTGACCGGACACTGCTACATGTGCTCGAGTTTTATTGAGTAAAAACATGTAAACAAATTAAAACTGTAAATTTTAACCGATTTAAGCATACAGTCCATCTGGAAAATATAATCAACATGACGTGATGCTGAACCAATCAGCGCTGAGAACTGCTCATGACTAACCAATCAGCGCTGAGAATTGCTCATGACCAACCAATCAGCGCTGAGAATTGCTCATGCCCAACCAATCAGCGCTGAGAATTGCTCATGACCAACCAATCAGCGCTGAGAAATGCTCATGACCAACCAATCAGCGCTGAGAATTGCTCATGACCAACCAATCAGCGCTGAGAATTGCTCATGACCAACCAATCAGCGCTGAGAATTGCTCATGACCAACCAGTCAGCGCTGAGAATGGCTCATGACCAACCAATCAGCGCTGAGGATTGCTATGACCAACCAATCAGCTAATTGCATATATAGCGAGATAGACTGTGGACAAGATGAGCACATGAGCTAACCGAAGGTGCGTTCTTGCTGTGCACTGGCGAACTGCACGAACACGTCGTCGAGCGAGCACTGCGCCAGCGAGTAGTCCTCGATGGGCAACTCCGCCCGGAGACGGTCGACCGCGGCGAACGCGTCCGCCAGATTCGACTGGTCGTCGGCCAGTTTGAAGTGGTAGGTGATGTGGTGCGCGTCGAGCAGCACGGCGCCGGCGAAGTGGCTGCGCACGACGGCGAGCACGTGCTCGAGGTGCTGCTGCACGAGCACGTCGTGGCCTGCCCCGGAGGAGCGGCGGCGTTGCTGCCAGCTGGCGCTCTCGGCGCTGCTGCTGCGTGCCGTCAACGAACGCGTCTGCGTCTTCGACAGCGAACGCACGGACGCAGTACGGCTCGACGGACAGCCGGCCGTTTTGGAGCTCAGCTTGATTTGCAGGCGATAGCCGCCGCCGAATCTGCCAATCGACGTCCATTGTTGTGTGCACGTGAGCACCAAGTCATCAGCATGATCAAAATCAAAAAAAAGCCGACGTGCAAGCGTACTTCTTCTTGAGATGCTGCACCGATCCGGCACAGCAGAGGCGTCCATTGACCATGATGCCGATGCGCGTGCACAACGCCTCCGACTCCTCCATGTTGTGCGTCGTCAGCAGCACCGTGTGATCGTCGCGTGTCAGATCGTTGATGCGGTCCCACATGAAACGGCGCGTCTTTGGGTCCATACCCGTGCTCGGCTCGTCCTGCGTTTGAACGAACGGCACTTTTTAGATCAGAACAAATGGCGTGCGAATTGAAATGACAGCGACAGATGTTAGTTGTGAAACTAAAAAAAACGCCAAACTGCAATAACGAGAAACGCACGAGCAAAACGACGAGCGGGTCGCCGACCAGCGCAATGGCGGTGGACAGTTTGCGTTTGTTGCCGCCGGAGTAGCTCGACGCTATCTGATGTTGGTAGGCGCTGAGATGCATGTGCTCGATGGCCCAGTCGACCACCTGCAATGCGGCAACCTGCATGAACTGACAAGAGCAACAAAAGCATAGACGTGTGCCCACGGCTGGCTCACCGTTGTCACGTGCCTCTCCGCAACGCCGCGTATGCGAGCGTAGAACGCCAGCATCTCCCTGCCAGTGAGCAGGCCGTTCAGCGCGTCAAACTGTGGACAGTAGCCGACCGCTTGGTAGATGTCACGGCCACTTTGGCGCACGCTGCAAACACAAAGGCAAACGGTCAGCACGCCATTGCACAGCAACTGCTGGCAACCAAAGCAGCTGCATGCAACACCTTCTTCCATTAATGAGCACATCCCCGGTGTCCATCGGTATTTTGCCGGTGATTGTTTTGAAGACTGTCGTCTTGCCTGCACCGTTCACGCCCAACAGACCGAAACAATGACCGCGAGCAGCCGAAAAGGACAGGTGATCGACAGCAACGAAATTGTTGTTGTAGCTGAACATGCAAAGTAATGTCATTAAAAGCAGCAACACACGAAGCAATGACCCATTCTGTTGTGTTTGGTTCTGATGGATTATTTTTGTTTGTTAATTGTCAAGAAGCGCAAGCGAACGCACATCTTCGACACTTCATTGAGCACCAGTCCGTAGTCGTCAGCAGCGTTGTGTTTCACAATCTCAGCGACACGCAGCTTCTCGCCGAGCACGTCTTCATCAAGCGTTTCTTCCGACGGACGTTCATGAAACAGCCGGTGACTGTGCTCACTCGGATGGCAGCCGGCATACGCGATACGACGACGGTACTCGATGGTGAGCACGATTGCAAAGAACAACGTGCCTGCAACACAAACACACTCGCTACAGGCTGCACACAGGCACAGGGCATAAACACACGCACACATGCGCTGACACGCGCGCTGCTGTGGCGTCAGACTAGGACACTACCAAGCAATACTGGTGTCACCAAATCAGTGCTCCCCCAAAACCACCGTACCCTGAGCGATCAAGCACAGCATTTTGCCGCCGCATCGATTCAGCATGAACAAATCGGCGGCCGACGTTTCAATGCCGATGCCTAATCTGGTGGACATCTTGAGCACAAAGTTCACTTCGACCATGTCGTAAAGGCCACCACCAAAACAGTACTGCGGCAGAATCAGGAACACCACCTCGCAGATGTCATGCGCCTGTTGCAGCACCTGACACGCACGAACAGAAGTGTTACAAGCAGGCATGACTGGCAGTGCTCACGCAGTGAACCAACAAGACAGAGAGTTTCAAACAATGAATTGCATTTGGTCTGACAATCAATGACTGCGAGTGAATTGCGCCGACAGCGGCACACAAGGCCACCTGGTCCTCGAGTGCGATGGCGACCGCCTGCAGTATGACGACGGCCATGGTGGACACAGCGCCGAGCATGTAGTTCGCACAACCGAGCACCACGAACGCCCAGGGTGGCGTCGAGAACACGAACGTGAACATGTACATCAACGGGATCACGGCGTAGCTGCAAAGTGCATGAGCGCGCGAATGCAATTGAAAATTAAACAAACAGAACACGAACGTTCGAGTCGCGCTGGCGCTCACCCGTAGCACAGGAGCAGCAAGAGAACGCACGAGAACTCGAAGAAACCACCGATGTAGGCCGGCATGTTGAATATGAAGAACACGACGATCACCAGTGAAACCGGCAGAAGAAAGTTGAGCTGCATTAAAGGCAACTGTTACTGGCATCACTGTTCATGGTGCCTGTACAGCCACTGCATTTGTTAAGCTGAACCTCCAAACGGCTATCAAATATCAAAACATCATCGAATTCTTACACAATCCCAAGCAAAATTCGCCGTCCAATAGAGGCCGGGTGAAAGGCCAGAGACGAACTGGAGATGTTTGGAATGATTGACGCGTTCCGTGATCAGGAACAACACAAAACTGGCTGGCACCCAGCTGAACGCCAGTATGATCAGCACTGTCAGAAACGCGTCGGTCGTGGTGTCTTGTCTGCAACAATTGGCCACGATTTCAATCAATGTTTCAGTTTACTCTGGCTTATTTCCCTTACTGGGCTGTCCAGGTGTCTCGCTCGCTGTTCGTGTACGGAACCGGGTGGTTGAACGCAATAATTGCAAGCTTTGACGTGTCGACGAAACTGCCATTGCTGCTGAAAATGTTAGACTTTCAGAAGCATGTTATCCAATTCTGATGGTGATGTGAACACCAAACCAATCATCAGCTTTGCTAAAATTTGATTAACTGACTTTGAGAAGCCCAACAGTAAACTCACTGCATTGCTCGAGTGGTGTGTTGTTGTGCAACGAGCGTTCTCAGCAGCACATTATTCAGGGCGTTTGTAAACGCAGGCAGCGATGCCCAGCCCTTGTTGTAGAACCAAACCTGCAGTTCATGCTGATGACATTATGCGATTAAATAGTGTTCAAACACTCAAGTGATTCCCACAAGCAGCAGTCAATTGGCATGCAGTGTGTGATCGCAGTCGCAGGCTGCACCGACCTTCACGTTGTGCCGCACGTCCAGCACAGACAGCCAATCCAACACGCTCACGGTGACGTTCGCAAACAGGCCCGGTGCGGCACTCGCATTCACTTTGAGATTGTCTGCAAACCGCTCGAGTGCCTCAACGACAAACGCTGCTGATTCATTGACGTTCGATATTTCGCCGCTCGATAACGCGTCGGCATTAATTTCAGACAACGAGTAACCGCCGTAACTGAAATCGTCGAAAATTGGAACCTAGCGACTGATCGGCTGTATTCCACCAAGTCCAAGCCAGCCAATCAGCTTGTTCATCTTGTGGCCAACGTTTGTTCAACCAGCAGCAATGCCACTGACCGACTGTCAAAGTGCTGCCACTGCGTCATCAGCAGCCATTGCTGTACGTCGCGCTGGCTCATGTCAACCAGCCAATACGGCGAGCCCAGAAGTTTTTCTGAATTTGCAATAAATACAAAGGTCGATAAAAAAACAATAAAACACAGCAATTCCAAACACAGCCAGGGCAATGTCACGACAGCGAAATGCCTTTGCAAGCACTGGGACGAATTCAGTTTCATTGCAACTCAAGTGTAGTGGCGTACGTCTGGGCACCGGGTAGAACGCGTCCTTGGGGCATTCGTACGTGGATCGTTCTGTGCACTGGCATGCGGTGTCGTTCAGCCTGTACTCGAATGAAACGTTGCCAGACGGGTACAGCCACGCAGACGTGTTCGCACGGCACACCGGCGGCGGCGGCACATTCGACGCTTTCGCCTCTTTTTCGTCCTCAGACTGTTCTGCTTTTCTGCAATGTCAGTATTGTTTCCTTCAGTATAAAAAGGTCGACGGTTATGACTTTTCTTTTTCGAACTCAATAGTATGCACATTCTACCTCCAATTGTGAAATTTATCTTGAAGGCAGGCAAATCCAAAAAACGGTGCTTCGGTTATTGTTTCATAGAAGCGTGGCCCAACGGTGCTGTTTGCGTTGTTTAACCTGAGTCGACACGAAAATTTTAGACCAACAGTATCAACTTCAAACATTTTTACAACAAACGGCCATACTTACGTAACGAAAACTTGTGACGGTTGGTTGACAGACGTGTATAAATCAGAGGTGACCATCAGCGGTGGCATGTTGTACCACTTTGGCAGGACCACGCCAGTTTTCAAAAGCAAACACGCCAACACCACTACAAACACTGGCATTGCTAGCTGAAAATAGAGCACATGGAATACAGCTGAAACTAAGCACTCGTGAACATGGTTGGTTGCATTCAGTTGCAGCAATGAGTCATAATAAAGGGTTTGAGCTAAGCAGTGTGGAAACCACGCAGCCCACCTCGACCACAGCTGCTCTTTTGTTGCGTTTGAAGTTGTGGAATCGTTTACAGAGGAGTGCCCTGAAGTGCTGCGCATACAGCCGGCTGCGCCCGGTGACCCGTGCCACCTTCGGGTGCGGCGCACTGCGCGACCGTGGCCCCGGCCCGTTCTTTTTCAGCGCCGAATCGCTGCCGTCTTCGTCGTCTGCAAATTGTGAAATTGGTTGGTTTTGATTGTGTGAAAAAAAAATTGATTTGTTATTGCGTAATTGGCCAGTGATTGTACTGGAAACTGCAAGTGCTCGGTCGACTCGGTTGCATATCAGCGGATGAATTGAAACATCAGATTAGCATTTTGCTGCGGTTTTGGACGCAAGCTGACGCATTTCAGGCAAAAACTGCAAAGTGGATATTGTGGTCTGAAACGTCGAAAAACAACAGCACATCAAAAACTAAATACCACTTTCTGGAAACGCAAGCATGGTGAATATTGGTGATTTTTTAACGTTCACTTGAACTACAATACAGTGAAGACTAGCTGAGGGAGGTGACGTGTGAGATGGAGAAAAAACACGTTGATTATAAAATGTGACCCAAAGCAATTCGTCAACCGCAAGTCAACAATCACAGAAACAAACAACCGTCGCCGCTTACGTTTGTGGGATACTGAGTTGATGAAAGTTGATGCTGTTAGCGAAACAAAACGGAAAACTTGTTTTATTCATTACAACAATAAAAATTGTGACTGTTGTAAAACTGAATTGACACGGACACCGTCTCACCGGATGAGTCCAACAGTTTCGGTGAGTCTGCGAGTGGATCAGACCGAAACGCACGGAACAAAGATGGACAACATCGGCAACCTGCAAACAGCATCAGCAGCAATCGGTGGGGCTCAAAGAAAGTGCCAGAAAATATGGGCATAACAGCGAACAATACCGACCGGTGTGTTCTTTCTTCAACGTCTCCATGTTTTGCTCCTTGGCGGCGCGCAGGAATATCTGAAAAAAGAACACGAAACGTTGTTGGATGAATGAGTACAGCCGGGACAGAACGTGTTGCCACTGGAAATGAGATCGGCAGACGACCTCTTCGAGACTTGTGTCGGAAATGCCGTATGAGCTGATGCCGAGTGCGTGCTGCTGTGCGTTGAGGGCGACGAAGAAGGTGCGCAGCAGCTCGGTGTCTTCCCTGGGCAGCGTGAACAACACCTCACTCGCGATCGCCTCCACAAACGTTGAGCCTGCCGCCGCGCTGCGCACGAAACGCTTGATCGCATCAACCTGCGCGTCTGAAAGGGCAACCCAATCTGTGTAGCTAACAAACGCTGTCCATGCATTCGCGAAAGGTCAGTTCCAATGTGGATAATTTCATGAAGTTGACATGACAACACTAAACACTGGTGATTTTCAAAAAATAAAATGCAACCATTCGTGCAGGATTCGAATGGAGAAACACTTTACGGGATAGGAATCAGTATCTCTCGAGGAAACGTTTTACCCAAAAGGTCAATGACTACCCGTTTTGTTTCAATCTCGGTACGCATGTAGTTCTCCTCACAGTCTTGTCACTCTTATCACCATCCCAAGCTACTGCAAACAGCAGCAACAGATTAGAACACGATAAACTAAAAAACTTAACTAAGTATTTTTACGTTTTCAACAGTGATCTAACAAGGCCCACCTTTTGCCCCAGTGATACTCAGGTGATGATTGGGCCGTTTCTCGCCAACGGGTGTCGTTGAACGACTGCCAGCGCGATCCTCCTTGCGCACGATGGTCAGATGATAACCGGAGCCAAATCGATTCCTCAGGAACATGCTTGTGCCGCTGCATCTGAAATCACAATTGACCTGCGAGTTTCTTTGCCTTTTTGTCAACTTTGTTCTCGCTCACAAGCAGCCCACCTCAGTTTCCCGTCAACAATGATAGCAATACGATCACCGAGCAAGTCAGCCTCGTCCATGTGATGAGTGGACATTATGATGGTGTGACCCTGCAATGCACAACCAACAGAGCAAATGAATACAGCCGTGAATCAGCAGTAGCAGTGAATCAAGTGGCAACCTCTTTATATTTGAGCAGCAGATCCCAGATGCTTCGCCTGGCGAACGGGTCAATGCCAGCAGTCGGCTCATCGAGGATCACCGTGCGAGAATTGCCAATGAACGCGATTGCGATGGACAACTTGCGCTGCATGCCGCCTGCACAGGCAAATGCAAGCAAAATGCAACAACGAAAATACAAAAACAGAAATGAAAGTACGAGAACGTGCAAGATTTCAGTCGACACTTGACCATTCACAGATTGAGTCTGTTCAACTTGGTGCGTCACCTGAGAGATCTTTAGCGAGTGCGTGGTGTTTCTCGCAGAGTCCCACATCGTCCAGTATCTTTGCGATCTCCTCCTCCGCACGCTCGGACGGCACTCCCTTCAGACCGCCGTAAAACCGAAGCTGCTCATAAACAGCGAGTCTGTAAAAATAATGAGCCACTGCAAAACTATTTGAATAACAACTTGCATTTCCAGCATCGAGTGTTCTAATTGACAGGACGTACCCATCAAAGAGCACGTTGTGCTGGGGACAGAAACCAAGCGATTTGCGAATCTCGTTGATTTGCGTGTGCACGTCCAAGCCGTTGATCGTGGCACGACCCGACGTCGCAGGGAACAGACCAGTGAGCATGGACCTGAAGTGGGGGAGAAATGAGTGCTCCTTTGGTAGACACGTACGAGCATTGCATTCGATCGATGTCATGGGCGGCCACGATGACCAAATATGCTCTGTGAAATACCCGTTGTGTTTCAAAAAAACCACGGTGCACGAAGCACAAAAACTGTCAATCATTGAATGTGCCAACTGACAGCGTGGTCGTCTTGCCAGCGCCGTTGTGCCCGAGAAAACTGGTGATCTGCGACTCGTAGAAGCGTACGGAGAGGCCGTCCACTGCGACACAGCCGTTCTCGTAGACTTTGCGCAGGTTGATCAGGTTGACGCCGACGCGCATGCCGGCACTCGCTCGCTCCTGGTCGGCTGCGTCGAAACCTGCAAACACATGGAATGCATTGCATACGTCGTTTTTGTGTCGCACAGATGCAAATATAAATCATCGTTGCACGCTTGGCCTCTGTGCAGCCAGACACGAGCTGCAACTGTGAACTGCTCTCCGTGGTGGCTGTGCTTTTTTATCATACCTTCAACAACAACAAAAATCACAAAGAACAAGTAAAACCGACTATTCTGATTGGACGGCTCAATTTCATAGCCGGAATCTTGGTTTCGTTTGCGATTGCCGAGCCAGTACGACTTGGTGAATGGGAAATACCACGGCAGTGGGATGCCGTAGGCGCCTGTAAAACGAGAACTTTTTCACGATTTCAAAATCGTCATCGAACATCAACATTGTCGCAACAAACAAGAGCAGCAGCACAAAGTGACACAGAAGACCTACCGGGATGCACGGCTTCGATGTAGAACGTCAGCAGCGCGTAGACCAGCACGTCAACAGCGAGCGTCCACAGTGACGTCACCAACGAGTAGTCGTCAAAGTCGGCGTCGCCCGACTGCAGCACGTTCGACCACTGCGAGCCGATGCGTTTCTTCTCCCAGTTGCCGATCTCCCAAACACCCCAGCCGAGAGCGCCTTGCGGCAGAATGCACTGTAAACGTCTGTTTGATTGCACAATGACACCTGAGCTGCCTGCTTGCAATCCAGTCACACGCACCGTCGCCAGTCTCGGCCAGTAGCCGATGCTCCTGTGTCGGCGCATCGCACGTGGTGGGATGAACGCAACGTAGTAGAACGCAGCTGCGAACGCCGCCGCGAAGTTGGCACGGCTGAACAGCGTGCTGAAGAAGAACGCCTGCAAACAACAGCAACTGCTTTGCATTGAGTAACTGAAGCTATTTACTGGGTGAACCGAGTGGCTGGCACGACGACCAGTCAAACAAACATACATATGTACACGTATATTAACGTATTTTCCCATATATGCTTACATACATGTACATATGCACATTACTATATATTGTCTGAATTTATTTGTTTATTTACTGAAAAGCGAGCTTGAATGAGATGAGAATATTAAAGTGAGATGTATCGATTGACATAAACAAGCAAATGAACGTGTAAACACACCCTAAACAAAGTTGCAATTGATCGCCCGTCTCTTTGTCAACGATTTTCTTAAAAATTATATGCTCGTTTTCGCCAGACACCAGAATATCAGTAAGCGAATCTACTGTAGCAGAAATTGCGTCTTTCCAAATTAATCTTTGATTGCTTGTTAGCTGAGGGTGAGCGCTATCAGGTTCGGTCATACTGTGGTTTTATTAAATGTCGGGGGCTCGGTCAAAACCTGAAAATAAATGCAGTCCATGTGGTAAGTTTAATAAAGTCACTCTCGTGGCCTGGTGGTAGCACATCAGAATATCGGTGCTTAATGACAGAGAAAACTCTATGGCCACCTTACTCGATGGCGTTCTGCACGCTTTTCTAAATTAGCCCTGGCTAAAACAGTGCCTAAAACTTCCAAACCAAAGCAAAGCGGTTTAGCATACTCTTACTGAATTTCTGCGCATAGAGTCAATAATTTCTATTTCTTCAGACGACATCTGATGTTTTTTCAACAAAACGCGCAGGCAGTATAGTAGAATTATACTCGCTAGTGTAGCAAGTGTTCCACCAACACCGGAACTCAAACCCACCACATCTGTGTGTATGGAAAGATGAATGCAAATTCATGAAAATATTGTGCAAAACTAAAACAAGATTACATGGGTCATACTGCGAGTCAGATCTCTGAATTGTTGAAAGTTCACCATGAATCTGAAAAGATGGTCAATTAAGAATGTATGTATGTCCGATACATAACAATACACAACTATGCACATACACCCATCGTGTATGTAACATAGACTTATGAAACCTATTATGTTTCT
>JASANC010003453.1:0-38338 GCA_030248135.1 Theristus sp. LFF4_11 | reverse complement strand
GTCTATGATGTGGTACACACGGATACAAGTACATAAGAGCCATATTTTTGCGCCGTTTATTCACTATTATCTAAAAATGCGGGAAACGCATATAAAAGGAGGAATATGGCCTTGTGTAAGCAGTGAAAGACTTGGCTCGACGCTTTTCAAGTCTCTGATGTGGTACACACGGATACAAGTACATAAGAGTTATATTTTTGCGCCGCGTTTGTTGTTTAAAAGCTTGCTGAAAAGCGCAAAAACTTTGAAGTTATTTTTCAATTGTCCTCTTCAGTTTAGTCTAAAATCACACCATGTGCGAAATTCTGTAAATTCTGTGCAAAAACAGAAACATCAGAGATTGCAAAACATTGCTGCATGTACGGAATGGCCGAGTAAACATGGCAGCTTTTTTCAGGGTGAAAGGAGCGCGCGAAATGTGAATGAAAGAAAAAAGACGTTCAGAAACCAGATTGTGCCAAATTTGACGCGTTTTTTTAGACTAATGGATTCATCGTGTTATTCTGTTCATTCTTTCTCCCTTGCACACATGAATAAGAATTATATTGGCATTTTTAAAAAAGTCTAGTCTCCGACTGATCCCGCATTGATGGACTACCTTATTTATTCGGCCATACTGTAGCTTTATCGTTGTTGCTAACGTACGCACCGCTGTGCACACAGCAGCACCAGTGCAAAAAGTGTTGTCTTCCGTTGATTTTCACCCTTTTTACCAAACTCTTGTGACAGGAAACACCGGTGAGTCATTGCCTTTGCCACAGAAAGAGACCCTGCGTTCCCCAATCCCTCTGCGATACACTTTGTGCAAACCAGTGTCAGCGATCTAAAGTCTGATCGTTATTTTAGTGGTTTTAGTGGTCGCTAAATGCTAGAAATAAAGCAAATGTGACAGTTTCATTTGTCTACAATGTACGAGGGTTGCCATGTGCAACCGAAATAAAGAATAAACGGCGCAAAAATATGACTCTTATGTACTTGTATCCGTGTGTACCACATCATTGACTTGAAAAGAGTTGTCGAGCCAAGTCTCTCACTGCTTACACAAAGCCATATTCCTCCTTTTATATGCGTCTCTCGCATTTTTAGATAATACAGTAACTGTCCTACTTTCCAGCCAGACTTTTTGTCTGCAGTCAGAGATGAATGCAAGTTTTCATTGATTATTGTGTATCGTCTTTCATTCACCACAGTTACACCAGCACACCGGCGGCAGCCACGCCGAGGAAGACCCGCTTGTGAACGTGCTTTTTGAAACGTTACAACGCGACGAGGCACGCCGCGCGAATGAACGCTGTCTGTCGTCGTCGTCGTTTCAGTCGACCGGCCCGCAATCCGTTGGGGTGCCGGTTAATGGAAACAGAAAAAATGCGCTGCTTGTGGCACCAAGCGAACCAATCGAGAACCGACCTGCTGCGCTTGTCGAGCAGACTGCAACAGAGGAGAAGACCGGACGGCAGCGGCGACGCCGGCCTCGTTGGTACCGTTGCACGCATCGCCAAATCAGTCACCCCCACACAGCACCGGATTCGCCGCAAAAAGCCAACTGCGCGAAACGTTATCGCACGCGTCGACGTCTGTACTGCCACCGTAAGACGCACTATTCGGCGGTGTCGACGATCGTGTGCGCTCGTTGCGGTCGAATATTGATTGCGAAACGCGCAAAGCGATCATGCGACACGCAATCAATCGACGACGACGACGACGACGTCTACACGGCGCATCTGCGCGATTGCGGCAAACAACCGCCGGCCGACCATTCGAATGTTGTCGAATCTGAATTTGAAACATTGAAACTGCGTGAACGGGCGATGAACGACGAGTGCCGCGCGAACGTGCGCGATCGCCAGCGCACGCAACCCGAAACGCGTCACGCAGACGGCGCCTCACTGGAGCAGCCACCTGGCGACTGGCGCCATTTGTCGCCGTGTGTTCTGCTGAATAAAGCAGAACTGCTAATCAGAACGCCGCGAAACACGAATGATCGACCGAATCATGCTGCTGCACCAATGTCAGAACGGTCGGCGGAGCAGCAACAACAGCCGACGTCTCGTTGTTACGAATGCGCCGCATGCCCGTTCACCACAAAGTATCGTCAAAGTTTACACAGGCATCGCGTGCGACAACATTCACAACAGGAGAATTCGCGCCAGCAGACTGCAGGGCAAGCACGTCCGCGATGGTGCTTGTTTCAATGCGATCGATGCGGAAAGGTGTGCTTGCCTGTGTGCATTCCAGAGGTCATGTATTATATATTGCCTAAAACAAAAACAGGAAACCCCCATAAAAACTGAAAGGCTTTAGTACTTTTGTTTGTTCTTTAGAATTTACTACTTTTGTTCGCTGATGTTTTACCCAGACTATAAGATCTGTCTGTGGTAAAACAGCTTCGGCAGTTCTGCCTGGTGTCCGTCGCACTGACGAGCCAGGGGACACCGCGGTATGCGTCTACCTGGCGAAACCGCAAACAGCGAACTTTATGTATTGTATACGCTCGCAAAACGCCGGGTCCCTTGTGGCTTTATAGCCCGGGATGGTTGATTTTGTGAGAATTTACTACTTTTGTTCGCTGATGTTTTACCCAGACTATAAGATCTGTCTGTGGTAAAACAGCTTCGGCAGTTCTGCCTGGTGTCCGTCGCACTGACGAGCCAGGGGACACCGCGGTATGCGTCTACCTGGCGAAACCGCAAACAGCGAACTTTATGTATTGTATACGCTCGCAAAACGCCGGGTCCCTTGTGGCTTTATAGCCCGGGATGGTTGATTTTGTGAGAATTTACTACTTTTGTTCGCTGATGTTTTACCCAGACTATAAGATCTGTCTGTGGTAAAACAGCTTCGGCAGTTCTGCCTGGTGTCCGTCGCACTGACGAGCCAGGGGACACCGCGGTATGCGTCTACCTGGCGAAACCGCAAACAGCGAACTTTATGTATTGTATACGCTCGCAAAACGCCGGGTCCCTTGTGGCTTTATAGCCCGGGATGGTTGATTTTGTGAGAATTTACTACTTTTGTTCGCTGATGTTTTACCCAGACTATAAGATCTGTCTGTGGTAAAACAGCTTCGGCAGTTCTGCCTGGTGTCCGTCGCACTGACGAGCCAGGGGACACCGCGGTATGCGTCTACCTGGCGAAACCGCAAACAGCGAACTTTATGTATTGCGAATAATCGTTCTGGCAAGGCAACAATGTTCTGATGGTGCCCTAAAGCTGCGCAAGCTTTTCTGAGAAAAATCCTCAAAAAATGTTTGAATTATCCATTCAAAAAAATTTTCTCCCGGTCCGGAACGATAATAATGAACAATTTTGAAAAGAATCTGTGATACTCTGAGACTGTCTGTGCGCTCATTGCAGACGTTGAGCAGCCGTGACGCGCTGAACGACCACCATCGCGGCGTTCACTCGTCCGCTCGTGCGTTCTCGTGCGAGCAGTGCGGCGTGCGATTCGCGTTGCGTCGTGCGCTTGCGCGTCATCGCCGTCTGACGCACTCGACCGACCGAGCGCATCGGTGCGGGCACTGCGCGGGCGCCTACAAGACCGCGTTCCACTTGCGACGCCACTTGAACACGTGTCGAGCACGATGATCGCCGCGCGCACGCCCCACTAAAGTCGCCCGCGTCTGAAAACCGTTCACTCGTCCGTTCGTGCGAGCGGCGGCGGCGAGCGATTCGCGTCATCGCCGTCTGAGACGCGTTGCATTGCGGATCTCTACAGCGACAGCCTAACCTGGCAGTAACGCTGAATCACAGACAGCTCGCTCCGACAAGCCACTGTGCCACGCACACGCTCCCATGCACAATTTGATGCCGCCAAATAACAGCAACATTGGCATGGCGTGTGATTTATTCAACAGCTGTTTACTTGCTCAAACTGAACAGCGCCGTTGTAAACACTAGTCGCTGAAAATCTGCGCTCAACTACTGACTTTCGTCGATTTCGGTTGATTCAAAGTCACTTTACAGTTCAGTTCTCATATACAGGGTAATCAAAAAACGTCAATTTTTCAAACGCTTCGATCTCGCGACTGGATTAATGTTTGAAGCTGAAATTTCCATCACTTATAGTCATTTGGTTTCCATCTGTTGTATAAAAATTCAGCCAAAAATATTAACTCTGTTAAACAGAACGGTACTTTTATCTAAAAGTTTACATTTTCACTGTTTATTACAGTTTCAAGCATTCGGATACAACACGTCATCATCACCATTCAAGTTTTCTAGCAATATCACACCTTCTGCTTCACTGAAATCTGCTCCATAAACTTCTCCATCATCAGCTTCATCTGCTTAAACTGTTAAATGTGTCCATCGTTGTTTTCAATAATCGCTTGCATGCCCGAAGCTTTGCAGAACTTTGCGATTGCTGCTGATTTGCTCAACGGTGGACATATTGAATGCCGTTCAGCCTAACAGAATTAAAATATTTTTGGCTGAAATTTTTACACAACAAATGGCAACCAAATACAATAAGCGGTGCAAATTTTAGCTTCACACATTAATGCAGTCGCGAGATCGAAGCGTTTTATAAATTGATGTGCAGTCGCGAGATCGAAGCGTTTTATAAATTGATGTTTTTTTATCACCTTGTACTTTCTGTATTTGTTGCTGATGTCCATAATCTTTAGAAGATTTTCTTCTCACTTACGAAGCGAACCTCCATGATAACAAAATCCATGAATTCGTGAGTATTACAACTGGTTCAAGCACTGTTTCTTGCCGTTTCGCTTGGTAAGCACATACCGCGCGCCCTCGGCTCGTCAGTACAACAAGGCCCGGCGTGCACAGCCCAACAAAAAATTGATGACCAGCGCAGACGGATGTTATATCTCGCTGAAACATCAGCGAAACAGTATACTCAAAGAAATGCTCGTGTGAATTGTGAGTCATAAATTCCCCCCTCCTTAAAAAAATATAAAAAATGCGAACTTTGTTGCTGAAGTTGCTTGGAAGAGTTGCTGAAGAGACAATTTGGTGCAGTAGTGTTGGATACAACAAGACAGAGTTTTGCGTTTAAAAACACATTTCACAGTATGGGTTTAAGCAAAAAAAACAGAAAAGGGCTGTTGGCCAACGGCTACTGAGCTGTTTGCGTGCAGAAAAACTTCTGATTGCTCAATTGTTTTTGTTTGAATGTTTTGCTTAGCATTCATTTTTCAACCTAACGATTTTGTCGCGACGACAAATCGCGGAAGGTGTGAATTCGCCTATAACCATTATTGGTCCCATTGCTTGCCTCAACACTCAGAAAAAAATGCAGTGTGTGCTCAGGCAGAAAAAGACTGCAGATTCAGATACAGATGTTCGTGCAGTTGCAGAGACAGAAACCCGTACCGATAAATTTTCAGCAACAACAAGCGGCTGTGCAGTCAGCCGTCATTGCAGCTTGACCGCCGCAAGGTGTTTGTCTTGCTGACAACTTTTCTGGATCCGCATGCCTTTTTTGCACAGGTTCTTCGCGTTTTACAAGACAATGTGCACCGCAGCCACGGTGTGGGCGGGCATACATTATGCATGTATGGCTTTTGGTTGCATCAAGTATAGACATGGGTATTTGTCATGTTGGCAATTTGTTTCTGAAACGCATGTTCAATTTCTGTGCATTTTTGACGAATTGTTCTGTTCGCCTTCACCATATCCTAAAGTTTTTTTTAAGCGCATGCTTTCATTTTACAATATTGATACGATCTGTTGTTTTGTTGTTTTTTCAATTCATCATATCTTGTTTCGATTTTTCGGAATCCAGAAGGAGCCAGACAAAAGCGCACATATTGCATTTTACGTTATTTATTTATTTTTTGCTAAAAACCCGCACCGCCCACAACCGATCGCTAAAATTGTCCCTCTTGACTGGATATGTGGTCTTCGGTCTCTCCTCTTGTCGTATTCGTCTTATTTCAATATGACACCGCGCCCTAATACATTTCTCATTTTCTCTTTATTGAAACGCGTGCGCGCGCACATGGCGCCGCGTGGCGCGTGAAGCATAATTTTGTCCAACTGCCATATTGCCAAATGACACTTTTGCCGCGCACCGTTTTGCGCCGCCAAATTGCACAAGTGGCAACGCACAGCGAGCGCTTGTCAGCTTCCTTATTTATTTTTGTTTCGTTCTGCTGCTGCTGCTTGTCGTTTTCATAGTCGCTGGGTCCGTATGGCCTTGTTTTCCACCAAAATATGATGGTACATGTACGTACTCGCGTTTTTTGCGACGACAGCTACACTGTAGCGCCATTCTTTCTGGACCAACACCGCAGAGAGCGACAAAATCTGCGTGGAGAAACGACCATTTTACAATGCGGCAGCGCAAGAATATAATCAGGTTGAATGGGTGTCGGTGGGTGCGTGAACATTTGCAACTGTGTGCAAAATGCAGCGAATAATCACAATGAGAGAGAGACAGATTTTGTGGTCATGTTGCGTCAAAAAACGAGCGACGTTTTCATGCATCAGTTAAGCGGAGCACCGAAAGTCAGAACAGTTCTCTTGCAAACGGAAGTCTGATATGAAAATCACGTTTCAAAGTGTTGAGATCACTTTTTAGTAAATTTTTACCACTCGACGATTTATTCTGATTCTCGATGATGTTACACCCGCTGTTTTATGACCAAGGGTGTTCTGTTTTCTAAATTGCATATAGCGACTTTGATCCATAAGCTTGTGCGTTTCAGTGACGTGTCTGTGTATGAGCGAGCATAAAGCGCATGTGTCTGTGTTTGTGCGCACATTCGTGTGTGCGTTCCAACAGGCCAGCAAGCAAGCAATGCATTCTGCTAACGGTGCTACGGCTGGCGCACACGCCCGTTAGTACACACACATATGAGTTTTCCAGTCAGTATGTGTGTGTGTGTGTGTGTGTGTGTGTTGCGTAGACGTCGGCGCTGCTGTAATGGCCAGTGAAGCAAGCAAGCTTTATTTGTAGCTTCTCCTGTACACACGCGCTCACGCACATAAAACACAATCGTGCCGTGTCCCGGTTGTAAGCCATATCTCGGACGGGCGCTGCCGTTTTCTCCTGCTGGTTTATTATCTTTTTTGCCTTTATATATTTTGATTATGCGCATGCGCAAGCACCAGTGTAATTCCAGCGTATGAGGATGGAAAAGCGTCGCCGTGTCTTGGTAGCGCTGTGCATGTTCAGCGCCCTAGCTTTACAACTCTTGTGACTGCTGTCCAATTTTAGTGATACACCAACATTAGATTGGCAATGAGCAAATGGTAAAAAGAATTTCGAAATTCGCTCTTGTTTTTTGAATAAGCACAAGATGACTGCTTAAAACGCAAACCGACTGAAAAGCGGGATTGGATGCTTTGAAATCGTCTAACTTCCGAGAATAAGAAGTATGTTTTTGAATTTTTCAACTCTCAGCATAACTTATTTTCGCGTCTAGCATTTTGGTTCGGATCGGATCAGCAAGAAGGAGTTCCTGAGACAGCCAATAAGTGCCATTTCACAAATCAGGTTTGTTTCATCGCCCATTTGTCGCAGTTAGCTGTAGTGCTGCGTTTGCCAACAAAAATCAGCTGTCCAATTCGTCCTTTCAACCATATAGGTATTGTACTTGTGAATCATGTTCCGGCTTCCGGGACATACATATCAAAGACACCAGAACACGCATGACGTGCAGCCACAACGAAGCAAGTGTTAGGCCGAAAGGAGCGCACGTGAGGCTCGACGCTGTCGTTGCGCACTCAGCGCTGCGATCAGTCGTCCGGATGGACTGCAATGGATGGCGCCTATGATACGGCATGGCAGTCATTTGCGTTGGCCTTAATGTTAACGAGACACGAGGTGCAGCAACACTGAATGTACATGCGCGCGCTAGTACTTCTCTGCTTAAAGACGCTGCTTTCTCTCTCTCTCGGTCGTTCTCGTTTGAGTCGACTCCGCTCAATTATGATTGACTGGCGTTTTGAGACGGAATTCGCTCAAAGCCGTGCGTTCTTAAATTACGCTTTCGTTTTGCAAAAGTGCTTGTGTGATTTGTACTCGCCCGTTGTTCGTTATGATTCTCAAGTGACGGCTGTTTCACGGCCAATGTTTCAATCAATCACTAGCTTGTTGTTCAAGCTGATTACCAACAAACAATGTCGTTTTTACCAAGTCTTCAGTTTATGAACTCACAGCTCACTCAGGTTATTGTATAAAAACCAGTTTTTTTGGAACAAAGAACATCCCTGTTTATCTTTAAAGTATCTCAACAAACCTGGAAAAGAAAAAGGGCAACCAAGAGCACCATCAAATGTCTTGTGAAGCAAGGTATAAATTCTTGCGTCAGCTTCAAATAGCAGACTACTTCGCAACTCATGTCAACTGTCTGCTAGTTTCTTTCGTTCTGCAAAAACCAAAAAAAGCAAAAAGGTTTTAAAAATTTACAGACGCCCACG
Source organism: Theristus sp. LFF4_11 (assembly GCA_030248135.1). Lineage (NCBI taxonomy): Eukaryota > Metazoa > Nematoda > Chromadorea > Monhysterida > Xyalidae > Theristus > Theristus sp. LFF4_11. The sequence continues at coordinate 29,953 of JASANC010003453.1, read as the reverse complement.
GATCAGAGTTTGCCGACCAGACGCAGTCATTAAACCAGATCGAAAACTACCAATGTTTTATTGAGATCTCCAAAACAATGCTGTTTTCGTTTTCATGTTCAACTCATTCTGGTTTTCATGTCTCGTAATGCGTGCAAGTGCAATACACAATAAAATACCAAAACATAAAAGGTATATACGGCGGAAGATAATGTTTATGGAAATAAACAATAATTTCTTTTCCGCGGTTTACTTCAACCAATGACCTGCCCATTACATCAGCATGACTCAACCCCGCCGTAAGTAGTTTAGCATTTTGATGAGTTTTATTAATTTCAGCATAACTGGCTCATCGGCCTTCCTCAACATGAGCTTTCAGTTGCGAGATATAATAATCGACAAGAGCGTGCGGTAGTATTATTGTTAATGGTGCCGAGATCGGGATCGACGTCAACGATTTACAAACATCGCACAGTTCCACTGAGCAGCGATCAGCAACGTGTCCGAGCACCATGACCGACCTGTGCGTCCAGTTGCAGTCGGGCGTCCACCGCGAGCAGCTGACCATTGACGGGCCGGAGCTCAGTCTCAGAGATCTTCGCGAATATGCGTGTAAATTTTTCGCGGAAAAGGTTCGTTTTTCGTGTTTTTTAGTTCACCGTTTCTTCCATGCTTGGCAGTTAGACCACGATTTTGCCGAAATAATTGCGCTGAAATTGGCTTCTCTGAGCACGTGAGTATGTTGTCTTGAGCACGGGTATGTTTTTGCGGTCAGTTCCTCGAGCATGGATACCGTGTGTTCACTTTTGGTGCCATAAGCACGGGTATTTTTGCATTTCATGCCTAATTATGGGAATTTTTTGTCCCACATTACATAACGGAATTTCAACATTTGGAATCTTGACACGCAAAATTAGCTATGTAATGCCGACAGTTTCCAACATTTAGTACCCGGATCACGGGTTCGGCCGCGATCTGATCGAGCACCTCCTGTTGTACCGTCATGATCTGCGTTCGGTGAACGTGCTGCAGTTGATCGGCTCCAGCGACGAAATCCAAGATGGCTGCCTCATTGAAGTCGTATTGTCGTGTCAGTTCATCTGCATACTTCTTCGTTTGATAAGTGACGGGTCTAGAACCAGCTGATTGCCGACTTAAGTTCATGGCGGACCGTATTTTGGCCAGAAATACGAGTTTCTTTTTCAACTCAATTCCGTAAATTCGTAAAACAAGGTTGCAGAAACGAACCTTTCTAAGCCGTCAGTTGTTGCCGATTCTACTCTGATTGCTTTCGTCAATGAGTTTCATTCCTTTTGCGTATCTCAATTGTTCTCATCAATGTGATCTATTTTTATATCATATGCGATGTTAGCTGATTGGTTGGTGACCACATGATGCAGACATTCGAACTGTGCCCAATGCGGATTCCTGTAATTCAATGTTTCGCATATGCTTTGTAATCTGGCAAAAAACAATGTGACAGGCGTGAACAGAACGAAACTCTACGTTGCAGCATTACCATTGAACGAACGTCTCGTGATCCACCCGCATACGCTGATCGTGCACAGCTACAAGACGCCGACGTTCTGCGACTTCTGCGGCGAAATGCTGTTCGGCCTCGTGAAACAGGGCCTGAAATGTCACGGCTGCGGTCAGAACTACCACAAGCGCTGCGCCTCAAAGATACCGAACAATTGTTCCGGTTGGATGTCGCTCTTTTCGGCGCGTTTTCTGCAGTGTGTGTCGCAGAAGTAATACATAGCCACACGACTTTTGCGCCACCACGATTTTACAGGGCTATGTTGGATAGGTTGGGGTCGGGTTGGGTTTTTCGATCTGAAACACAAAAAAAACATTCGTTCGATTTTTTTCTATCAGGTACGATTTCGCAAGGCCGCCGGCCGTCGGAGGCAATTCCACTGTCGCCGCGCACTTCAATCTCAAATCTCAGCAGCGTTTGGTTCGGTTCATCGACGACACTGGGCCAGAGTACACCGGTGCCGCCTCCGGATGCATCCAAGAAACAACCGCCCATGCCGGGTTCGTTCATTTAAAAATGCCAATAAAACTTTAAAGTTTGTGGGTGCCGAACGGTTGCAGAAACGGTTCGCAGTTGCATGTTCTAATTGCTACCGCTCTCTCGTATTACACAGCGACACCAACGAAGACCGATGCGAGCGGCCCGTCGACGACGACGACAACGCCGGACGTGCTCGCAACGCCGAACATCTGCATCACCACCGACGACGCATCCTCGGTAACCGGCTTACAGTGTACTGCTTCCGGTGTTGCCGGTGCTGGTGCTGGTGGTCTGACATCGGTAATCTGTCGAAAACACTCTATTATTTCGTTTGGTTTTTCGTTTTTCGTTTTTTTTCTTATTTTTTCAGTTCTGTTTTTTTTCACCCACAGTTGCTGTTTTTTTCTCATGTTCAGTTATTCTCCCGAGGGCCCCGACACGAATCGAATATCATTATTATTATTTTTTGTGCCCGAAAATGTTCTCTTGAATGTTAGTTCAGTAGACGTGTTGTTCAGGTGAAAATTGCGTCGATAAAGTGGAAGGTAATGAGAAAGAGTGCTTTGATTGGGCTAAAGTCTTCCGAGCGTCTGACTGAACTCTGCACCCCTCATCCAGTTCGGCTGCTTCAACTCATCAGTGTTGCAAGCAAAAGCGTGCCAAAATCTGTTCCGCTTGAACTTGTTTTCGCTTTTTATTGGTCTCTCTGAGCTAAACTTGCATTCAAGTTTTGGCATATCTCAGATCATTGAAGCGTCCTGTGTGTTTTCTATTTTTCAGTTGGATTTCCTGCAACAACAGCCTTAAAACTGTTTTCATGTTTACTTAATTGTATTCGTATCCCCCCAAGAGTTCGCTTTCTTTCTGACGCTGGCTCCAACCAAGAACACATTTTCGGGTCACCGTTTTGTTGAAGTGACAACTGAGTTTTGCCAACAATTGTGCTATTGATTGTTGAGTGAGCGTGCATGAACTGGTGCATGCGTGTGTTTACAGTGCAGTCCAATGCGAAATTATACTGCGCCCCGACGGAGTACTGTGTCAACAGTTTTCGATCTTGATACGATCTCGCTACGTCGTCGGTGTAGTAGTAGTAATCGGTAGGACGGTGTTACAGTGATCGTTCGTGACATAATCAAAAGTTTGTGAAATGATCAGTGAAACATCGCGTCAAGACCGAATACGCTGGTAGATATCGTACTTGGTGCGGCGTACACTTATGGAATCTAACCAGTCCCCGTCGCATGTGCTGCTTTCAGCTCTTTTGGAACAATGGATTAACCTCGCCTAGTTTTCCAGGAGGGATGCGTGTTTCTCATAATCCCTTTTTGAAAATCAGGTTGGTCGATCACAAAAGCACTGAAAGCAGCTCTGGAACGTTTTTTGGAACAGTTGCATTTGACCGTTTATACGTTATGTTCAATTTCAGCTTTTACTGAATGCTCCGCGCCGCAAAGACCGCAGTGGCAGTTGGGCGGGCAGACCGCTCTGGATGGAAGTTGCTGACGCCACTCGGATTAAAGTTAGTGAAAACGTTATTTTCATATTTTAAAGTTGTTACAACGTTATTTTTATTTTTAAGTCGTTAAAACGTTTTTTTTTAATTCATCACAATCACGTCCACAACCGCTGCGAACCAATATTTGCGTCCACATTGCAAAGAATCGGGATTTCTGTTGGAAGCTGTGTTTTCGTTCATTTCATTTTGCATCAAGTAGTTCAGGCGGTTGTTTTTACTCAGTTCTCTGGACATCCATTGTCTATTGTTGGCTGTGTTGCCAAGATTTTTTTTTGACAATGGTTTTATCTAGATATGGTTTATCGTTTCATGAACACTGTTTTTCGTTATACACTTTCTGCATTTTGTTTTTTTTGCACACAGGTGCCGCACACATTCCAAGTGCATTCCTACACACGGCCGACGGTTTGCCGTTGGTGCAAAAAACTGCTCAAAGGACTCCTACGTCAGGGTGTACAATGTCGCGGTTGGTATCGTCGATTCGATTTATTTTGTATTTCAATTCTGAGCATTTTAAAACATAATCTGGCCGTTTTTTGCTGTCTGTCTATTTTCATATTTTCATATAATTTCAAATTTTGCATCGCCAATCCCTATGGACTAAAGCACCTATGGCCTGAAACACGACAGATTGCAAGTACAACTGTCACAAGAAGTGCGCCAAGCACACCGCCAACGACTGCCCGGGCGGACCGGAGAAACTGAAGCTCACCTCCGAGCTCAGCTCACCCGGCGGCACCGATGAGCGTGAGTGTGTGTCTGCTGGTGTCCGGTTGTTTGTTTGTTTGTTGCTGAACTTGGTTCTGCGATATTATCTTTTCTTACGGTCCTGCGAGCGCGCACATGGATGGCAAAGCAGTGTCATGTGTCCACGCGGCAACTCAAAATCGTTGTATTGATCCGAAATTCGACCAGGGCCACATGAACATTTTTTTTTGATTTTCTGCCTCAAACATGAAACTGATTTGCATTCGACACCTGCAAACGCATTGAGTCGCAGGACTAAAAAGATTGCATGAAATTGGGTCATCTCCGATACGCAAAGACACCGACACATTTACATTCAACTAACCAAAACGATGGCACTTGACGTCCGTTTATTACCTGGAAACCCCCGTCAGAGAAAACTGCAACAGCAAAAGACTCTGACAGTTTCTTCACTGTGTTTTTAGATTCTTCCTGAAAGTTGGTTATGAAAGTTATTTTGAAATCTGAAGCTGAGGGAATTTTTTTTCTAGTTGAAACCACAAAAAAAGTAATGTCCAGCACTCGCGGTGTCAGTCCGCAGCCCACAAGGCAAAAACTGACGTTTAAAATTTTGTGTTTTATAATGAGGAAGTATTCGTTGTCTTTCCAGCGACCACTCCTGAGTCGGGATTCGGAAGAAGCTTCGAAAATCTCGCGTATGAGAACACAGACAGCAGCAGCAGGGGGTCGTCTGTTGGTGAGTGCTTGTTTTTAAATTTAGATTTTTTTAATTTTAACACATTAAGAAGTGACTACTTTTTCACTTCTACTTTCTTTGCACGTGGACTCTTATGATGCGAAATTCAAAAATATCAGAAAACTTATATCAGAAAAAAAGACTGGCTCTTCGAACTTAGTATACTGGTTGCCTCTGGGTCTGCACAGTCTGCGATATTGGGTAAAACCAATTCAACCCTATTGCTGTGCGAAGGTTCTGTCACTTTGCATTTTGGGATGGCCAGACGTCAACAAATGCGATAAGTGGTGGCCTCGTCCCGTGATTCATTTCATTCATTTCCATTATTTCGCGAAACGCAGGTACTCCGGGAAAACTGTGAGAACAGCTTGCAATGCAGTGACCTAGCGTATCATACGGAGTATTTGGTGCTGTCAAGAGCATTATTGTGCCTATTACGCCGCACAGACCGGAAACCGGGGCGTGCAGCGGACGACATGTTCTTCGGCGCGTTGAAGCAGCCGATTCGCGCGAGCCCCTCGGCGCCGATGACCGACCGCGGTGACAGCAAGTCACGGCAGCGACGCGGCGGCGGCGCGCACGACGACGACTCCGGATCGGACAAGGACACGCCGGACGACACGGACGACAGTGGACTGAATGAGAGCCAGGTCGGGGAAGGGGGGCACATCGTGTCGCGTTGGAGGGAGCGATGATTCCGTGAACACGCAACACACGCACGTGCGAGTAGGGATGAATTGGCAGCCATGGCGGTGCACATCGCCGTTACATATCGCTCAGGCGTGCGCACCGTTTGGCGGCAAGCCAGCACACCGTCACACGAACGATGGAGCACTTAAAGAATAGAGCACTGAAAAAGAACCGGGTCGGAAGAGGGGAGCACGCACAAACACATTAACCCGCATTGTATCGGAACCGCCATGCCCGTGTCCGTGCGAGCGTGTGGTGGAGCATGGAGAGTCTGCCGCGATGCGGTGAGCACGCATTTTTGTTTGAGACATGCGGCCATGTGTACACCACGTGATCACACGGCGGCAGATTCACCGCGTTCTACCACAGGCACGGCTATGATCGGAAGGAGCACTCACTTCTCCACAGGTCATTCTTAGTGAATTGCAGTTTTATTGCAGTGCTCATTGACTGGACTGATTGACTACTTTGCTAAACTTGCTGCTGATTTCAGTAAGCAGCAAGTTTACCAGCCAATTATGCATATCTCACCTTATTCATCAAGCTCGAAACCAATCAGCTTGAAACCCCATTTTAATTTGACGTTTCGACTTCACCGAAATCGCATTTTTAGCAGTTTCTACAATAGACACAAAATTCCTTCAATGGCTGAAATTGTTTTCGTGTGTTTTTTATTTGTTTTCATTTGCCCATTTTCCAGAATATTCCGCTGATGCGCATCGTGATGTCAAAGAAACAAACGAAGCGTGTCACGGCGAAGGTGATCAAACAAGGCTGGCTGGTGCATCACACCGACCGCTCCAGTATGGTGAGCACACCCTACAGTTTGTCCTGTTATTTTTAACATTATGTGGCGATTCAAAATCGTCTCAGCGACTGGGCGACTAGGATCACTAGGATCATTTGGGTACTAGAATCATTTTGCCAATTTTGAATTCCCGCGTCATACATGAAACTGTTTACCTATCTTTGCGCGCATTGAGTCTCGGGACCAAAATAAAGATATTACACCATGTTTGCTTGAACCTGTCATTTTTTTCGCAAAGCACAGCTCGCCACTGAAGAAAGAACGGGATCGGAGTTGCAAGACAGCATTTTTAGCCATCAATGTTAGCCATTTAGCCATAGTGTTTGATTTCGGCAACACCCGAGGCATTCGTTCTTCTTACTGTTAATTCAATGTTTTGCATGCTCTGTATTCCGCGAAAAAAGTAACAGGTTTTAACAAACATACTTTACGATTTATTGCAAGAATCGATTCCATTTTGTTACTTCACTTTTAAAACAAACTACTTTTATTTTTTTTATGAAGTCGTCGTTTTGTTGCAGCGCAAAAAGCATTACTGGCGCCTTGATACGAAGTCTCTCGTCATGTACCAAGACGAGACGGGCAGTCGATATTACAAGGTGCGACAAGGGTTTTTTCTTTTCACAAAATTTTTAGACAATTAATAATTTGGCATTTCACTTTTTACAGCCTTTTGTTGAAGGATTCGTTATTTTTGACAACTTTTTCCCGTTGTCGAACAAACACTGTTTCATGCAGTCTGCCCAACTAACTGGCTGCACGTTACTGTGGTAAAAGAACATCGATTCCTGGCATTCCACAAACCTGACAAAAAAATAACAATTTATGTTTTCGCTGCGTATACGTGGAACACTTCTTTTTTATAGATAACTGAAAACCAGGAAAGTTGTGCAAAAGTACAGGGTGTTGCAAAAACTACAGTGGGAAAGAAAACAGCTCGTTCTCGAACCTGCTTCCGTATTTCGGTCTTAAATTTGAAAATACCAATTGAGAATTGTTTGCGATTGATTGTGTAAAAATTTTGTTTGAAAACTCTAAAATTTGGATGCACCGCAACATTTTTAAATCAAAGTGAAAGATTTGAATAACATCAGGTTTGTTTATTGGCAATAACACCAACCAGAGGCCCTGCAAATCCAAAAAACATGTTGTATTTCTACCAAAAAGTATACAGGAGGCAATTTACGATTGTTCTCATTTCTTTCAACCGGTTTTGGGCCTGCGTCTGTCAAAGAAGAAGTTGGAAAAACGACAATTTTTTGTTTTGCTCGGTCACCCGTTTTCTTACGCCAACTTTTCCTCACCACAACAACGGCGAAGACATTCTACTTACTGAAACCAAGCTGCTGTTTGCAGGAAGTACCATTGAGCGACATTCTTGACATCACAACTGCGAGCGAAGAGCAACCGCTTCTGAACGACCACCAGACGCCAGGTGGCGGCAGCACACCGGACAGCAACAGTGGCGTTGTCGTCACGAACGAGACTGCCAACGACAAACCGGTCGCCACGCGTACGCTGACGCATATGCTGCAGATAAAAACTGCGACACAGACGTTTTTCGTCAGTAAGTGATGATTGGTTTTATTATCAGTGCCTTTTCGACGGCCGATTCGTTTTCTTCCACGCCAAATCAAACGTCAAATATTCTTTCTGTGGAATAATTCCAATTCTATCAACTGACCGACTCTCCAAGGCGCTTTAAAAATCGGATTCCACAATTCGTTCAGTTCAGTTCAGTTCAGTTCAGTTTTGTTTAGCACTGAAGTTCTAAAAGCGTGACGTTCAAATTGCCCCAAAAACTCAACTATCCAAATCCTTCCAAAAACCACCCACTATCCAAGTCGCCCCAAAATGCAACCATCGAAATCGCTCGAAAAACTCAACTTCGTCAGCTCAACTGAATCATGCAGATGCAAATCGCTCGTTTTGCAGGAATCCCGCCGGCGGCGTCAGCGGACGCGACCGCTAAACCGGCGCACCAGCAGAGCCGCGGCGGCGGCAAACCGGAGCGGGCGCAGTGCGAGCTGGCCGAATCCTGGAAGAACGCCATCCGCCACGCGTTGATGCCGGTGACGCCGAAGAGCAGCGCTGCCCTGCAGATGCAGCAGTTGGCCGGTTGGTTGATTGGTGCACGACGACGTTTGCGGCGCTGCCGCCCCCCCCCCCCCCGTGTCAGAATACATTCTTGCGAAAGTGCCAGTCTGAAGAAAGATAGTGCACAATCTGTTATATAACACTGAAATGTTGCACAGTCGTAGCAACACAAACAAACGCATGCGCACACATGCGATATTTACAACAGCTGACACTGACATTCGCCGTTGCAGTTGTGTGCACGCACGTGCTTCTTTTCTTATGCGACTGTGCAACATTACGGGGTCATAACAGAGTACACGGTCCACGCAACTGAACTGTGTTGCATGCATTGAGTCGCAGAACCAGCAAAAAGATGGTGTGAAAAAAAGATAAAGATAAATACGAAAACAATAAAAACAGTCTGTTTTATACCATATGCAATAAGCTGATTGGTTGGCGACCACGTGGTTGCATTCTGTGCAGTCCGCAGTCTGCCTGCACGCACACAACCGGAATGCGTACATCACGTGCTCAACAACCAATCAGCTAATTGCATCTGATACAGCAACTGTATAAAACAGAAAAAACTCTGCATAATATTGTTTCGCGGCTGCACCGCAGTTCCGAACGCGTCGTCGACGGGCGCCGGCGGTCTCGCGTCGACGCAGCTCGGCTCGCATCTCGGCCGCAAGATCTCGACCGAGGAGGAGTTCGGCCAGCTCTACCAGATATTCCCGCACGAGGTGCTCGGCTCCGGCCAGTTCGGCACCGTCTACGGCGGTTGGTGCGCTTTCTTGACAGCGAATTTTACTCATGAATTGTATTGCGTTGTTGTTTGCTGGTTTGTTTGCCGGTTCGGCTCCGCGGAGGCGGTGGTGCGAGTAGGGATGGATCCGGCAAATTTGCCGGAATCCGGGCCGGATCCGGCAAAAGCCCATTCCGGCCGGGCCGGATCCGGCAAAAATTGCCGGAATCCGGACCGGAATGGCTTTTTTATGTCTAAAAACATCTACGCACATTTCGTCGCTTCTTCATCACATTTTTAGCATAAAACAGCACAGACACAGAAACAAAGTCAGCAAGACACAGCACTTGAACCAACCAAAAGTTACAACAACAATTGACAAAATTCACATCGCATAGGGATAATCAAGTGCTGGCAACACTCCATTCAGAAACATGACCTTTTCGGCGTTTTGAGTTGACAGACGAGATCGGCTGTACACAAACACCTGCCTGGCTTCAGAGAACATTCGTTCGCTTGCCACGCCTGTTGGTGGCGATGCCAGGTATCTGCGCGCGATTGTCGATAGTTTGGGGTATTTAGACGAGTTCAGCCGCCAAAAGTCTAGCATTAGATAACTTTTGTCCGGTTCGTCGATAAAATCATCCGACTCGTACATACCGTATTACCCCCATTAAACCCCCCCACCATTAATCCCCCCCACCAATAAACCCCCACCCCCCCCCCCCGACCAGTTTCCGAATAATCCCCCCCACAAATAATCCCCCATGGGGGATTATTGGAGACCTGTTTGAAACACATACCCAGCGAATTCAGTGGCTGGTTGCAGTGAAAATGATGAAATTGTGCTACCAAAGGCCCCCAAATGGGTGAGTTAATAGTAATTTCAGTACAAAAGGCTGTTATAAAAGGAAATTTCTATGTAGAGTAGAAGTTTCTGCGACTTTCTTGCACCCCCACCCCTAGAATTTTTTTGTAAATAAACCCCCCCCCCCCCCACCAATAATCCACCCCACCAATAAACCCCTACCCCTAAAAGTCGCTGACGTATTAATCCCCCATGGGGGTTTATTGGGGGTAATACGGTATTCATTTCGCCGCGCAGTTCGTCTTCAAGATTGGATTCACCTGACGGGTAGCGCGGTCGCGCAGCGTGAAACTCAATGCCTCCGTAGAGGCCAGTCGATTTCTTTTTTGGTTCGGGCTCGCGTTCACTTTCGTCATCGTCGTTGTTCGCGATCTCGGATGTATCGTCGCAGTTTGTGGGCGTCTTCGGTCGTTTCAAGATTTTCTTTGCAATGTGAAGTAGTTCACAACGAATCGCGACCTTCATTTTCGAAGACGACTGCAGTATTCTTGAATCGCGGATCAACGTACGTGGCCATGATGTTGGATTCGTTGTGGAAAAGCGCACGGAAGCGTGTGTCGATGCTGGTCAGCAGCGTTTTTTTCGTCGTACCAATGCCACTCGCATCGACTTGTTCGATGCGCTGCTTCAGTGCGCAAACGGCGGGCAACACCATTGAAATGGATTCGTCGTCTCGTGGATTCGTCGTTGGGGGGTTTATCGGGTTTTCGGGGATCACGGCACCCCCGCACACCCACGGTAACACACGTCGCTAAAATCGCAGGTGTTCTGGGGCTCACAAAAAAGCAACTGTTTGACAGCTAACTGAATATGACCAACGAAAATGGCTGATTTATTGTTCATCAACAACGTCGGCCAAAAGCTGGCAGCCACGTTTTTTAAAGTGGACGATGCTGCACATAAGTTTACCACTCAAGACAAAAGCAGTGAACCATTTACCATTGAACAGAACACTAAACTAAAACAACGCTCACTGATCACATGTGAAATGCACAAGAACAAAACCAACAAAGCACCGAAACAAATTTGTCAAACCATTGAACAGCTCTGAAACGGAGGAATCAACTTGTTAATTCGCGGGTCTCGGCCATTCTGGCCGGATCCGGCCGGATCCGGCAAAATTGCGCCGGAATCCGGACCGGATCTAATTTTAGGCGCCGGAATCCGGAATCCGGACCGGAACCGGCTCCATCCCTAGGTGCGAGCATAAAAGAGGCCGTTAGGCGAAGGAGCAAAATTGTTCCAACATTCATTGCTGCAGGAGTCCACCGTAAAACGGGTAAACACGTGGCAGTGAAAGTGATTGATAAGCTGAAGTTTCCCGCCAACAAGGAAGCCGCGCTGCGAACAGAGGTCGAAATCCTTCAGGTACCGTTTGTTTGTTTGTTTCTTTTTCAACCTGATTTTTTCACGAACTTACAACCGATTCATTGTTGTTCACTTCGAGAAAATAGATTTTTAGCAACAACAAAAAAGCCAAAATCAAAACTGTAAACTAATCTGACAGAAATTGAAACACCCGGGCGTCGTCGAGCTGCAGAACATGCTCGAGACCTCCGAACGCATCTTTGTCGTCATGGAGAAACTGAAGGGCGACATGCTCGAGATGATACTGTCCTCCGAGAAAGGCAGACTCTCGGAGCGAGTCACCCGCTTTCTCATACATCAGGCAACTCGAACGTTCTCCTGCTTCTTTTATTGATTTTTGCCGCTTCCTCCATCGGTACTGTAAAAAATCTGGCGTTTTTCGACGCTTATGAATACGCCAGATTCTCTACAGTGGTGAAGCGGTCCAAACTTTGTTGGTTTGGTGTATGAGCCAGTGCCCTGCCATGAGAAAACCCTGCAAGTGTGCCGGTCTGTCTTGGTCGCACCAATGATCTGAGGCATTACCCGCAATAGCCCTGAATGCAGGCGAAGGGAAAATTCATAGTTCTTGGATTTCTCATGACCGACAGGTCACTGTTTCAGATACAATGTTCGCCTTTAATTAACTTTTTGATGGATTTTTTAAAAGAAGGAAATTAAAAAAAACGTTTCAGATTCTGATGTCTCTGCGCTACCTGCACTCGCAAAACATCGTACACTGCGACTTGAAGCCAGAGAACATACTGCTCGTGTGCAACAGTGATTTTCCGCAGGTGAGTAAGCATTGATGTCAAAATCCAAGTGTAATAAATAAATAATGGACGAATGGATTGACAAAATCAAGTTTGTCAATGCATTTATTCGTTGTTAGAACACGGCCCGCGGGCCTCCCGATTTTGGAAACAACCAAAAGGCTATTAATTAGACATATTAGCGTGTGCGGTTTCGGCGTAAATGCACGGCTAGCAATTCGTGAGCCGATTGTAAAAAACTGCCGTCACCACGCAAAAAGCAACAGTATGCATTCCACCAACAGATTCACCTCAACAACAACCACAATAATACTGTGCGCTCAGGTGAAACTGTGCGATTTCGGTTTCGCGCGCATCATCGGCGAGCGCTCGTTTCGCCGTTCGGTCGTCGGCACACCGGCGTACCTGGCGCCGGAGGTGTTGCGCAACAAAGGCTTCAACCGCTCGTTGGACATGTGGTCGGTCGGTGTGATCGTCTATGTCAGGTGCGAGACAACGAACGACACTGTGTGGCGAATACAATCAGCTGATTGGTTGGTGAGAACGTGTCGCGTGCTGCATGCATTCTCTATGCAGACATTGCTGTGGAGGCGGCCTGTCCACGACTGTACACAATGCACGCATCACCAACCAATCAGCCAGTTGCATATGATATAGAGTTTACTGTAACTTGTTTGTTTATTTGTTACTTTGCTGCTATCGTGTATTTCTGTGACGCAATGCGTTTTTTTTGCAAAAGCAGAAACGAATGTCAAAACAACTATCTTTGGTTTCAAGCGATTTGTGAACCTCAACTGGCTTAATTCTTGGTGGAGCACGGTGAAACGAACAAGTGAACCGTTTTTCTTCAGCCTCAGTGGCACGTTTCCATTCAACGAAGACGAAGACATCAACGACCAAATACAGAACGCCGAGTTCATGTATCCTCCGAATCCGTGGATGGAAATCTCCGATAAAGGTTCGGTTTGTGTCAATTGTGTTTATTGACATGTCCCCTCATTGCACACCTGAATCCAGACGGACATTTTCCATTGTTTTCAAATCACTGTTGTCTTGCGCAGGCATCGATTTCATCAACAGTCTTCTGCAAGTGAAAATGAACAAACGACCGACCGTGCATAAAGCGCTCTGTCACATTTGGCTGCAGGTGCGTTTTTTTTGGTTTTGCAAGTTTTCATTGCAAACGAACGAGTATGTATTCCATCACCATGACACCATCAAGCAGCACCGAAAAGCGTAATGGCTCCAAGTACCCCAACCGCCAGACGATCTTCACCGCAGCACGGCATTTTTTAATAGAGAATTCAGATTTTTCTGCAATAAAATAGTAAGCCGCAGCGCAAGAAGGTTTGTTTCGGTGCTCTGAGGCTTCGCAAGTCTTCACGTATTTGATTTCACTGAATTGAATTTTCCACGAAAAATAATGTTCAACCGGTCAAATACGGTTGAATGCTGCGTTGTTTGCGTGCAAATCAAACTCGACGGATTGCAAAGTTCGCGCAGACTGTTCACAGGGCTACGAGCTGTGGTCGGACGTTCGCTGCTTGGAGACGGAACTGGGCGGCGACCGCTGGCTGACGCACGAGTCCGATGACGCGCGCTGGAACGATTACGAAATCAAGCACGCTCTCAAGCCTGCATATCAATGAGAATCTCAAAGCACCGCAATGACTAGCATTTCGCCGTTTCATTCAATTCTGCACATTCACGACTGAAGCCCCATCTGTACATGCTCCACGACTTTTAACGTAAAGCTTCAATTCACGTGTTCAACGATTTTGTCGCGGCGCACAATCGCTGGATACCATGCATGGGGGGGGGCTTCAGTCGACATGGAAAATGTGCTCGCATCGCGAGCCACGAATTTTTATACTCACAGCAGTTTCAGTTGTCCGTCACTTGACTTTACATTATTATGGGTATTTCCTGCGCTGAAATCAGACAAAACGCACTTGGCTAAAAAAACACTCGCTGCTTCTCTCTTTCAAAGGGGCGTTTGATATCTTGGGGAGATGTTCTAGTTTTGTTTAGCACCCCATTACGCGGAAGTGCAGCTGCAAACATGACCTCTATTGATTGGCTGACTGAATGAACGTGACCGTCAGCCAATCAGCACGGTGCTGCATGTCTACCGAAGGGTTGAACAACACTTTTTTACTTTTGCACTTTGATTCATTTTGCGCTTCGCTTTGCAATATGCATGTTCATAATACTTCATTCTTTGGCGTACATTGTTGTTGAATTTTAGCATGTTTTCATTTTTTTGTTTGTTTCAGGCATGAATAGCAAAGATTCCTCTCATAAATACACTTCGCTATCCAACCTTAATTGTTTCTTGGAGTGGCCATGAACGGTATTTACAGTTTGTATCACACTCTAACATATCATTTCATTTTGTTGTTTCTTTTTCTGGTTCTGCAACCACCGTTGTTTCGTCATATATTGTTGTTTTGCAAAAATAATCAAACGTTCTAAAATTCCGATACTCAAACTTTTGTGCTGAGTTAGTCATGAGCTTCGGTAAACGTCAAATGTTGATAACTTGCCTCTGTTGTTGATACTCTCATTTTGGTCATTTGTGAAACTGCTAAAATTGTGATATATGTTTGCGCTTTGTGGATTGGCCTGCAGCACAATAATGTTGTCCATAAATGTTTATGTCAAGCTAGGTTGACTCACCTCAAGCAGAGTTTTTGTTGGCTGTTTTTTATCAATGCAGTTTTTTGATTTACGGAATGGCTGAGTAAACATGACAATTTTTTTCAGGGTGCAAGGAGCGCGCGAAATTTGAATGATCGAAAAAAGAGGTCAGAAACCAAATTGTACCAAATTTGACGCATTTTTTGTAACTAATAAATTCTTCGTGATTGTTCAAACTGTTCATTCTTTCGCACATATTAAAGAATTATGTTGGCATTTTTGTAAAAAGACAACTCCTAGTCTGCGGCTGATCCCGCCTTGAAGGACTGCCTTATTTATTCGGCCATACTGTATCTGAGAAAAATGTTTATAGTCGTCCTGGATAATTTGTAGTATTAGCTGATTGGTTGCCTGAACGTCAGGTTCAAAAAAGAAATTGGAATGGACATTTTCTTTTTTCTAGCTTTGTGATTTCTATGCGTTTGCTTTGTGTGGGCAGACAGACAGTGAGATTTTGATGGAAAAAATCTTTTTTGTGATTTATGAGATGAAGACCTCAAAAGCAGCGGTTTTTCATGGCAAAAAAACTTGATTTCGTTTCAAAAAAGAACAACGGCGACGACGACAATTGAAAACCTGAATTCGCCATCAAATATTAGCTGCTTTACTTTTTTTGATTAAGAAAAACGCTTTGGAGGATTTGTGTCACGTATATTTTGTAAAAAGCAGACGTGTTTTGCTGTTAATTCCTTTTTCCAGAAACAACGACGGCTACGACTACGACTTTCATTGTTCTTTCTTTGGCAAATTGACATTTCGTTTCGAAAACTGTTTTTTTTTAATTTCTGTTTTAACTTCAATTTTAAATTTAGAGCGACAATTTCTGCAGCAATTTTTTTTCCGAAGGGAAACGTCGTCGTCGTCAGTTATCGTTCCTTTTTTCAAACAAAAATGAGTTCCTTTGCCATGAAATTTGCTGCTTTTGATTTGTCTGCAACTCACAAATCATGAACAAGATTTTTCCATCAAAAATCTCACTGTTTGCCCACGCAAAATAAGCGCACAGAAATCACAACATTCAGAAAAAAAGAAAAAATTTCTTTTTTGAACCTGATGTTCAGGCAACCAATTAGCTAATACTACAAATTATCCAGGACGACTATAGTATGGGGTGGACAGAAACACGTTGAGAATTTTACAAAAAAACTGTCGCAAATGTTTTATTATTTCACGTTTTCTCGTTCAACGCGCAAAGTCTGAAACAGTTGAATCGATACGTCAATGAAATCACCCGTTTCGGTGTGTCTTTTATATGGTGGATAACAGTCTGCAAATCCAACAGTTTCAAAATAAAAAAAACAACAACAACAACATTGTTTCAAATGTTTTGTTGCTTGAAGCTTGTTTGTTGAAAATTTTAAAACAAAAAAAATGTCAGTAGCACATGTACAGCAGCGTCCACCACTCGTCGTAATAATAGTTCATGCTGCACTTGCAACCGCGTCTGCAATGAAAACAATCGCAAGTACAAGGTGGGCCAAAAACACTACCGTATTTCGAAATCAGCCTCAGAACTCAAACCACACGCGAGATAGAGCAAGTTGGTCAGACAGCAAAATTGAAATTCTGTTGTTTTAGCTGGAGTGCTGTGACAAACGGGTTTTTCTACACGCAAATGTCAACATTTGGTTTCGTTTCCAACACGTTCGAATAAATCTATATCCTATATTTTGGTTTCATGAACAAAAGAGAAAAACTGTTTTCATTCTAGGTATCAGCAAACAACCTGCAGTATTTTGCTGATGGACAACGGGCGAGGCGGATCAGTTGTCCAGCCGGGTCGAGAATGCACTTCGGCTCCGGGCACGCGATCGTTATTGTGGCTGCACATGAAAAAAATGTCATTCTAAATATTGAGAAGTGAACGCTCTTGCTTGCGCTTCGTCGCGTGTTTTTCAAACGTTTATCCGAAAGTCAGCTCGTTTCACACTTGGACAGCAGCCGTCCTTCTGGATGCATTTTCGTGTCGTTTGACCGGGCGCCGTCGTCACCAGCGTGCATTCGTGGCACGGGTCAACGCAGGCCATCGTCGGACAATCCGGAGCGGGCATCGCACGAACGGACGGGTCGTTCGTCAGGGGCAGCGGCGTTGTCGTCGTCGTCGTCGTCGTCAAAGCTGCAACGCAATGCATGCGCTTGCTCACACGCTCGCCAATTTTCGTTTCGAGAATAATGTGCAAGAGCTTCTCGGCGGTTTTGATGGTGAACGAAAATTTCTGCGGAATTTTCCATGATCGCACTGTATTTCCGCCCCCAGAACTGTGCAAAAAAGTCATGCGATGCGTATTGTTTTTTTTTATGCGTCCGCGTGCTATTCAGACTACAGTCATTCACAGCCAGTACTTTGTCGCAGTGCAACAACAAACCGCAGTTTTTGACGGTTGATAACACAGGGTTTTCAAAAAGTTGTTCAACATGGTCGAATAATGACGCAACTGGGTTCGTCGCTGCCGTCGGCGCAGTTTGTCACTCCGTTGCTGACGAGCGAGCGCTCGATGCACATCGGCCGTCCGGTTTTGCATTTCCACTGGCCTCGTCGACAGCCTTTTTGAAAGCCATTTGAAAAAACGTTAATTTCGATTTCACTTGCAAGTTCAGTTAAACAACAACATCAAATACGACAAGGCAATCAATGAATGCGGAAATTTGCAAGTGTAATAATAACTCAGGCTGCGTTCGTCGCTGCCGTCGCCGCAGTCGTCCCGCGCGTTGTTCACTTTCCGTCGATCAATGCAGTTGCCGTTTTCACATCGGAATCTGCTTCCGCAATCTGCTTCAAGTTCACAAAAACAAACGATCATACACAACACCGCAAAGTTCCATGGGCATGTGCAAAAACAAATGAAACTCGAATTCAACAGCGTGCACCGCTTAAACGGTGAAATTGCAATATGCAAAAATCGAACCGTTGATGAAGTTTTTCTCTCGCCGCTTGTTGATCGTCAGAGCGCATTGCCCGTCGGAGACCAGGCAAAACAAGGCGATCGTGACAAACGCGGGTGAATGCATTTTTTTTGAAGAGAATTCGCGGACTTCCTTCACGTGTGTTTTTCAAAACCACTGTAGTCGAACTGTAAATCACAAACAACCAGCTGATTGGCCGCTGTTCAATTGGTTCAATCAGTTCGATGCAGCCATGCAGCCAAACAGCGTACCAGATTCATGACAGAATGCAGAAATTGCTCATGTTTCACATTTCGACCATGTGTGTTTTGTGAAGTTCTTTGCATCGGTGATGCGAAGCCAACAACATTAGCAGGTTACTGCATGTTTTCTGCTGTTTCATGACAATATGCGATATCAACACAAGAAATCTCATTTTACGGCATCTGTCTCTCGCGGTTATTTTTTGTTAAGGGCGTTTCCAATTTGGCAAACTTTCTTGTTACCACTTTTTGCTGCTGTTTAAGCGCTTTCTTTTTGAACAACATGCTGTGTTGATGTCAGAATCGCATTTTTTGCTATTAATTCACTTTTCCCAGAAGAACGATGACTTTCGCTGCAGTTACTGTACGTTTTTGGAATGTGGTTATCGGTGCGATGGGGAACAGCATGTGCAGTTTCCGTGTTATAAAAATGTTTCACTTTTAAGATGAAACATGAAATAGTTTGAATTTTTTTTGCAAATTGCTGTTTTTGTTTTTAAGTTTTGAAATTCGGTTGATCAAAAATGGATGCTTTGTTCAACTGACCGCTCCAAACTGAGTAAAATGTGAAAAGGAATTGATTGATTGATTGATTGATTGATTTTATTTCGCTCTCAGATTTCCAGTTTTCTTTGAAAGCAAATCAAAACAAAGCAATTGTATGATCCAATAGCCTAACAAAACGCCTCAAAGTTAAAACAACAGAATGCCTCAAAGTAAGTGGAATCAGAAAGGAAATGACATGAAAATGTCCGGTTTTTAAGTGAACTGTCAACACAACTGAGGAAAAAAGTCAACCGAAACAAACACTCAAAGACTACAACACAGTCAAAACACGACACTACAAAACAAAACAAAACAAAACAAACAAAACAAAACACAACACAAAACAAAACAATCCGACTCCGACAGTCAGACTGAAACTGAAACTGCTGATTGAAAAAAAAACTAAGACAAATAAATCTGGTTGGTAAATTACGAGTTCGTCGAATCGCTGGTTTACGAAAAACCACATCGCATGAAGTTCATAGCTGTCGCAGCACACGTACACAAAGCGAATCACTGACGGGCACGAGCACACAAATGAAGCAAAATCAAGTAAGCGGCTGTCACAATCTCGACCGTTTGGGGCAAGTTGTCTGGAACTATCGAGATGGAAAATTAGATACTATAGACCCAATTTTGTGATTGAAGATGTTGATGAGAAAGGTTGGCAGGAGAATTTGTAATTTACATTGAAAGTTCGTGAGAAGCGAGAAGCTTTTGGACAGACAGGGTCAAGCCGGCGGAACTCCAATACAAAAAATTAAAATGAATTGATTTGAGACTGAGATTGGCGCGAATGAAAGACGCATCCCTTTAAAGCGGAAGTTTTCGGGTAGGAAGCGGACTCTCCTGTAGATTTATATCAAAATTGTCGAGTATTTTGTTTCAGCGAATTTCAGCACAAGGTCCCAGTCTCTCAGCAACAGAGATTTCCTGAAAGTAGTGACTGAAGTGGAGGCAACCGTAGCTTGACTCAATGAATTCCAGAGAACAACAGTTCTCGTTCCCCAGAAATTTTTGCGGATGGACGTATTTACCATCGGAACCTTCAACCTAAGAGAGTGACCCCTGGTGCCAATTTCTCCTTCGTGAACCTGAAAAAACTCCACAGACTCGGGGATATGGCATTTATGTGTGAGAATCTTGTAAACTAAAATTAAATCTGAAATTATGCGCTGGACGAAAAGCGGCAGAAGCTCGAGGTCGTCCATTCTTTTCTGGTAACTATCACCTAAATCAACTCCTTGAACGTATTTGGTGAAACTTCGTTGAACGGATTCTACTCTTCTGCAGTCCCCTATCAACGACGGCGACCAGACGCTGGGGCAAAAAGTTAATCTTGGAACAATCACCGTTTTAAACAGTTTCAGCTGAAGATTTTGGGTTTTTACTCTGAGACATCTAGACATCAACCCACAACCACTTCTTGATTTAGCTACAACCCTTGTAATGTGTTCTTTAAAAGTTAAATTACTGTCCATGATGACTCCCAAGTCTCTGACCGTTGATTGATGCTCAATTTCGTTCCCATCTATGTAGTATTTGAAACCAGGGTTGAGACGCGATTGAATATGCAAGCAAACAGTTTTGTTTACAGAGAGTTTGAGCTTGTTTCTTTGCATCCAATCATTTATAGCATCTATGTCCTCCTGAAGTAGGGAGCGGTCGTAGTCAGACGACACTTCTTTATATAACTTAACGTCGTCAGCGTAGATAAACATCTTGCTGTGTTTTATCACTGATGGGAGGTCATTTATGAATAGCGCAAAAAGGATAGGTCCCAAGACTGAACCCTGAGGAACTCCTGAAGTCACCCTACACGATTTTGACCGCATTCTACCTACCTTAACTGTTTGTGAACGCTCGCGGAGGTAAGCGCCAACCCATTGAATCAAAACTTCATCAAATCCAAAGGTGCCCAGTTTCTCTAGAAGAATTTTGTGATTCACTGTGTCGAAAGCTTTAGAAATATCTAGATAAATGACATCAACTGGATAATTACAATCCCAACTACGTGTCCAATCATTCAAGCAGCATAATAGCTGTATTTCAACGCTACGCCCAGGGAGAAAGCCGAACTGAAATGGCGACAGTACCGAATTTTCAACACAAAATTTTAAAATTCTATCCTTCAATAGGCCCTCGAAGACTTTGCACAAATTGGATGTCAATGACACAGGGCGGTAATCCACAAGGTTTGGACTACGTCCCTTTTTGGGAATTGGTTGAACGATCGCGGATCTCCAATTTGGCGGAACATCCGACAAGAAGAGCGACGCATTGAATATCGAAGCTAAAGGCTCGGCCAAAAAAACAGCCAATTTTTTCAAGAAGATACCTGGGATTGCGTCTGGGCCAACTGATGATTTATTCTTTAGTCGTCTAAGTGAGTTGAAGACCTCCCTTTCGGTAAAATGACGGAGTGTGCTACGCGTGGCAATACTATCCAATCGGGTGTTATCGTGAGTCTCGCTCTCTTCAAAAATCGAGCTAAAAAACTCACTGAACCCATCAGCCTTCTCCTTATCTGTAAACAAATGCGTTCCGTTCTTGTCCATTAACACTGGAAGAGTGTTATTGTCAGAGAACTTACTCTTTACGTAAGTCCAAAATTTTTTTGGATCGGGGCTCGATAGTGCAGATTTTTCGGCCAGATATGCTTCGCGGCGTCTTCGTTTGTTAATCAACTTATTTACAGCTCTGAGTGACAAGAACTGGTTTATGTTTCTTTTGGAAGGGTTTTTAAACCGTTTTTTTAATCTCATCTGAGTATTCAGGAGCCGTTGAAGAGCTGGGCTCCAGGTTTGCTGTCTGCCTGATCGATTGGATATTCTAGCGATTGGAACAAAAGAGCGTATGAGGAAACGACAAGTTTCTTCGAACTTCCAGCACATGGAAGTTGCATCCGGACAATTCCTGAAAAACAGGGACCAACTACCCAGTACATTTTCGCCTTGCTCATTTTGCGGATCTGGTGAAATTTGCGACGTCAGGAAATGACGCAAATCATCCCAGTTGGTTTTTTTGAAGTCCCGAAATCGTGTCATATGGGACTTCTTACTCGGACAAATAGTGAGTGCAGAAATGAGTCTAATAGATTGATGGTCGCTGAACGAATCATCCGGTCCAAAGGGGCTTGCCAACTCCAAATGGTCCACAAAACATTTCGACGACAAAAAAACGAGATCCAAAAAGTTTCGTCCTCTCGTCGGTTTATCTACTACTTGCTCTAACCCTAAGTCTGCCATAAAGTTCACAAATTCTCGACTAACCTTGGAAATGTTGGTTCTCAAGTTGGTATCCCAAAACACATCGGGAAAGTTAAAATCCCCGAAAATAAACGCTCCTAAACCAACTTCAGATTGAATTCGGAGTGTCTCCAAGAACAGGTTCCAGGAATTTCCCCCCCAAAGTAATCAATCGTGGTGGACGATACATTATTCCCAAGCCAAAGCACTTCTTATTGATAAAAAATTTGAGACTGAGAAATTCAAAATCTGCACACGTGTGAGTTTTAGCTATATCCAAAGTCGCATTAATCCCAATTGGCACTAAACATAAGATCCCACCACCTCGAGTTCCCGTCATCCGATCTAATCGAAACACTTGGAAATCTCCATTTTTACTTAAAATTGCGTCAGAAACCGTTGAGTCAAGCCACGTTTCCACAAAGATGTATATTGTAGATTTGCTATCCACATCAGTCAACCACTCCAAAGCCTCCCGTCTACCCGAAGAGAGTAGCGACCTTGCGTTACAGAAATAGAAAGACAATTTTTTATTTTCACTTCCCAGTAACGGTCTGTTTCCATTCACGCCAACAAGAGAGCCGCGGACCTAACCCTGCCCATCGGGGACTGGACCAGATTGTGACAGCTCGCGATCCATCCTGTCAGTGAGACCGATGTCGAAGGGGAAAGAATAGAACTGCATGCGCCAACCGGATCCAGAACTGTTGGGCACCCTCTCGTAGATGGCGTGCGCATCAGTCCCGGATCCCCTCAGCACAAACGTCCTACCCCTCCCCCTGAATCGCTCACGAACATGATGGAGCACGTCCCTAGCACGAAAGTCAATCACCCGCTGAACATGGGTCAGATCCGCTCGAACAAAGCACTTAGCTGTCTGCTGTGATCGTCCTGCGTTCAGCGCCGCTGCTGCGTCCTTGCCCATCAACAGCTCCTTTGTGCGCCCCTCATCGTCCATCAACACCTTGAGCGGACGAGGTCGAGTGCGGCGACCACCAGAACGCGTCGCGTCAGCAAAAGTGGCAACGGAGCCCATCCGAAAACATTCGCGGACCGACGTCGGCGCTCCGCCCAGCTGCGCCACCAAAGCTCTGACCGCCGCCAGTTCCGGATTGAGTTCCGGGTCACCGCGACTTGCCTCAGTTGCTGTGAACGGCGGCTGCTCTTCTTGCAGGTTCTCAATGACGCAATTGTTTTTCTTTTTCTGCCGCTGCGTCACTTCATCCTGTGTCGCGAAGTCACGGCGAGCCGCTTGGTCGATGTTGAAGAATTCTTGAGTGTCAGGGGGCAGCGCAGCCAAATGCGCCGGTGGCCGGCCGTACGAAGGGTCGATTGTCGATTCATCCGGAGTTTTTCCCGAGTTCTGTTGCCACTCTTTCAGTTCCCGAAGCAAAGTCGCATTTTCTTCACGCTGCTGCTTCATTTCTTCAAGTAGTTTTGTCACGAGATCAACCAGTCGCAATAAAGTTTGATTCACATTTGCAGATTCAGAATCCGGGTTTTTGTTTTCAGGATTTTTATTCGGCATTATTTTCGATTGTTTTGTCGTTTTCGAATTATCTGGACTGAATGCCACTGCAGGCGCTCGTTTTCGTTCTGATTTTCGCGTTGACGACATGCGCTATCCGATAAATCTTGGGTTCTCAAGTGTCTGGGTAAAAAAAAGGAAGGAAGAGGATGAACTGGAACACCTGAACGACTCAAATTGACTCTAAAGCAACAATGTAAAAGGTTTTTTTTCAGACCAAAGAACTACACACCTGTTCGTCGCTCAGAGCACTGCCGTCGTCTTCATGATTGTCAAGATCCCGATTAGCATCCAAAGTTCACCGTGCTTGTCTGCGTGGTGGTGACTACACATTTCATTGATGGAAAAAACTAATATTTTTTGCACTTTTTGTACGCATTTCTTTTTTGTTCGATAAAATCTTTATCTTCATCAAAAAATTGTTTTTTTAATTTATTTTTGTTTTTAACTGTTTCTTGTTGGTTGACTTTGCTTGCGCGTGCCGAGCTGTGCTGGTGGTGCCATTACACGCAAAGCTTCATTATGATATGCACCTGCCCCGCATCCGCATTGCTCATTGCTCATGATCCACTGGCGCGCGTGCACACGCTCCGCACTCAACATAAACTCGTTCAAAACGCAGTTATTTTCATTCTTGCTTTCTTAAAAAGGCTTGGCTTAGGTTAGGCTTAGGTTAGGATTAGGTTAGGAACCGGTTTTGCTTAAGATTAGGCTTTGGTTTGGTTTTTAGGTTTAGGTCCGTTTTAGCAATGTCCGAGAACATCCAATTGTGGAGCGTGAGTTAACTGGAGCGTAATATCATAAAACGTGCCGGCCAATCGCCATTACAAGTTTTTGGTTAACTTGATATCAAAAAATTGTTTTTTTAATTTATTTTTGTTTTTAACTGTTTCTTGTTGGTTGGTTGACTTTGCTTGCGCGTGCCGAGCTGTGCTGGTGGTGCCACCACAAGTTTTTGTTTAACTTGACTTTACTTTAGAGGAGCTGCGGATTTTGTGCGCTATTTGTGTTGTGGTGGTGCGTGCCGCCGTTGAAGTAATTAAAAGTGCTGAAAAATGGAAGACAAAGATGATGAACAGCAACAGCATCTGTCGTCGTCGTCGTGCTCTGGAAGTTCTATGCGAGCGACCCAGAATTTCATTTGGCGTCCGGATCGTGACCGCATCGGTTATGGAACGTTTGGCCGCGTTTTCCGTGCGTACGACAAACAAAACGGTTCCCCGGTTGCCGTCAAGGTGTGGCTAGGTGGTTTTGTACTGCAGTTGGTTTGGTTTGTTGGTTGGTCAGTTGGAACAGTCCACGACGCACAGTCACATCAAACACCTCAACAATGTTCTCGCACTACAAAGAAAAGTCAACCGCAGAAAACGGACAAACAACGTCTTTCAGACGCACGTTGGATTCCTGCATAGTTTTTTTACTTTTAGTGCAGTCGTCAAAATTAAAAATCTCAGTTACAAAAACTTGAAAGTACGTCACTACCAACCAAACCAAATCCAGTAACGATTGAAGTTGAAGTTGAAAACGATTATTTATGTTGGGTTTGTTTTCAAAACGTCTTTAGCGTCTTTTGACGCCTAAACTCAAATTGTTTTGGTCCCGCCCCGCCAATCAATTCGGTGTGTGAAGACAAACCTATCCTAACATGCTCTCAACGCTGAAAATGCAGGAAATCAATGCTGTTCAGAGAAGAGAATTGAAACAGCAAATGTTTTGATCGGCTGCCTGCTTCGGTTACAAAATTCAATAGAACTATTGATTTGTTGCTCTTTCGCGTAGCGAAGAAAATGTTCAGAAAATAGGATGTGAAAACGCATTTCCCTTCGGTGTCTTTTGCCAGCTAAATCAAAAGTTTTAGGTGTCATCAAAATTTGGGTGTAAAATATCCTGTCTGTACTGAGGGAATGGGTGACTGGAAAATTGAAAAAATTTCACACAAGTTGTTACTTTTGGCTTAAATCGAGTGAAAGGCCTTTTTAGCAATGTTTGTGTGTCATCCGAGTTGTAATCGATTGTCGAGATCGAGATACAACAGCGAGACTATGTATTTCGTCTGTTTTTTCGTCGACAGGTACCGGACAGCGGACGAAGCAGCGAGCACCTCTTGCAGTATGAACGCGAAGTGGCGCTACTGAAACAGCTGGACCATCCAAATATCGTGAAACTGCACTCCGTCGAACCGTTGATGGTGTGTGCTCTGTGTATTACCCTTTCATGAGAGAGAACGTGTCCGTCCGAAATCACGTCGTTTAATGAAAAAACAAACAACAATTGGCTGTCATGCAAAGACCATAGCAAGACGTTTCCTCGCTTGGTTGACGCAACCTGACTGGTTTCGCTCAACCAAATTGTTTGTCTCAACCAAATTGCTAGTCTCATGCTCTCAGCTGATGACTGAAGTCTGTGTCGCTGAAAAAACGTCCGTTACATCATTTTTCCCAGTTGCACTCTGTAGTGCGCTGTAGACTCGGCGGCGTTCGCATTGCAGGGTGTGCAGCGTGACGCAACGACGCGGGTGCTGATACTGGAGCTGGCGACGCTGGGCAGCGTGCACGAGCTGCTCGCAGCACCGGAGCACCACCACGGACTGCCGGACGCGATGCTGCTGGCGCTGCTGCACGACTTAGGTCGGCCGTGCACATCAGCGACGGTCGTTTTGCATTAAGCAGAGTGTAGAGATCGATTGGTGGGCACCAGTTGGTGATGAGAGGAGACAGGATAGACATTTGAAGTTTTAGTGCCGTCGGGTCGGGCTGCCACCAAACTGGCAGTTGGCAGTTGAGCTTCAAAAGTTGAATTGGGTTCAAATCGTGAAAAGATAGTATGTGTGCAGAAGAATGAAGCGAAAACCTATGAAGAAAACGAGAGAAGAGCTGTGCAATGCACACACAGACAATTGGGTATACTCTGTTACATTACAGTAATGGTGCACCACAATTACAAACAAGTGCAACACACCGGTTCGCTGACGTCATGTCGTATTCGTGCTTGTGTGTTTTTGTGGCCGTGTAACATTACTGTGTTATGTGATTACAAGTGAGTGTGCGGTTTTCGGAGCAGGACTTGCACTGAGCACTGTCATCAAACGATGACTTTTGTCAACAGACCACCGTTGTAGGCGCTGCGTTGTACTACCTGCGTAACGAGGCGCCCATCAAAGTGCTCCATCGCGACGTGAAACCGTCGAATCTGTTGGCGACGACGGACGCAGCCACCGGCAGAGTCACCTTCAAACTGTGCGACTTCGGCGCTGCCCGTGAGCTGCACGACAACCAGGAGTACAGGTCGCTGGTTGGCACTCGCGAGTATTTGGTGAGTGCATGCCAACCATCATCAACACAAATATCAATCCACTTGTGTGATGGTTCGCTGCATTTCGGTCTGTTTTGCCGCCATCAAATACAGACTACCGAAGGCTTCATCAGTGATGTGACCTTTTTAAACCAGTCATGTCACAAGAATTGACTAATCTAACCCAATAAAAAAACCAACAAACAAGTGGCGTTTCGACACGAAGCACAAGACGCCGAGCAATGGTGGTCTAAAACAACGCATGTAGTTGAGTAAAAACGCAAACACACACACACCAATACTGCAGCACCCAGCGTTGCACGAGCGAGCCATTGGAGGGCTGGCCGCGCGCTCGACTAGAACTGGCGCGAGCACGGATCTCTGGTCGATTGGCGTCACGGTGCACCAGTGTTGCACGGGCACGCTGCCGTTCCGCCCGTTCGGCGGCACCAGACGCAACTATCAGGCGCTGTGAGCGACGTTGTCCGTTCGAATCGCTTTGTTTTTTTCATCGTTTTACAGTTGGCGCAGAGTGCGTTCATTCTTTGAGGCCGTGGTGATTATAAAACAGCGCTGAGGTGCTGTGAGGCAGGTCTGAAGACAAGACAGTCAACTCTGGTGATGTTGGTGTTGCACAATCACCGACAAACACACTGGCACACGCTGCTGCGGTAACGTGTGTTTGTAGTGACTGCAACAGCAACATTACATTGTTATTGCAAAGCGCATAGTCTTCGCAGATCCAGGCTAAGACTTGGCAGCAGTTGATTTCGCGCGGCTACAAGCGTTTCTTTTTTTGCGACTGCTGCTTTTTGCAAGCAGTGACCGCGAGTCTGTGTTTTACACATCTGCATCTACGCGTCACTAAATACTGCTTCATGAATGCGCCTGTCGTTTTTCGGTTCGTTTCGCGTATTCAAAAATGGTTTCAAAATCGCTGTTCCGACGTCGTTTTTTCTGTTTCGTCATATGCCGTTTTTTAAAACGATACAGGTACGATCTGACAAGCCGTCGACCGACTGGCGCGATTGGGGGCGCCCAGCACAAACAGGCCGGCCCTGTGCGCTGGGCGTTTCAGTTGCCGCAAACGACTTCCGTCACCCTGTACGGCTTGCTCTTTCATTGTGGTTTTATATTTTATTGTCGGTTTTGGGTTTTTCTGTGCACTGCGTATCAATTGGTTGTTTTAACTAAACCCATTTCCAAATCTGCGTACACGTTTTGAGTGGCTTGTTCACCTGATTTTAAAGGGAAGGCATAGCAAACAAAGTCATCCGTGTTTGAAAGTCACACGACCCGTAATTCGTTGAGCGTTGAGCCGTTCGAAATAGCGTGCACGCGCAGGTGTAGAACGGTTTTTCCCACATGTTTCAATTTTCTGTCTAATTTTATCGAGTTGCGTTACTTGCGTCTTTTTGCAGCCATCTACGACCGTTTATTGTTGGGCTGCTTCGTTTTCTGTTTGAGCGTAACGAAGATGTGCACGGCAAAGAGCTGGTCGCCACCGCAGAACGCTGGAATGTGAGCGAACGCCAATGTCATTTTCGGGAAAAATTTATGCAGAAAAACTGAAGATGAACTATGTGAAACTGGATTTGGGAAATATTAGATTGAGCTTCTTTTCACCTTCACATCAATTTTTACTGTATTTGTGATTTTTAATTGGAGGGGCTAACTTCTGAACGATTTTGGGTGTTGGGACTAGGGGTGGTAAAAAACGGTTTTTTTCAAATCCATGTATATAAAACGGTTTTTTATACCGCGTCCGGTTCTTTATACCCGGTTTTTTTACCGACCCAGTATCTGAAGAATCCTGTGATTGCGACAATTTCTGGTACTCTGATTTTACGCAAACCGCTGAATAATGAGTAAAAGACCACAATTCTAGCCAGAAACTGTATGTGTTTCAATGGAAACGTGTTCCAATCTTGATTTTATATGAATCGGTGGCGCTTAGAGAGAATGCAGCATCAGAAAAATTATCAGATGCGAGTTTAAAACAAAAAAAGCTAACGCAAAACAGATTGACATGTGCAACAGCAAGGAATGTGATACATGCAAATCAATTGAACTGACATGATCGAGAGATATGTAACTGCACAACAATTTTACCGCATTTCTAAACACAAAAGATCACCGAAATCACGAACCCGCACAGACGAAAGAAGTGAACCAAGAACAAAATTGAAAGAGCAAAAAAATCAGATGGAGATTCGGGTCACTATCACCAGTACAACAGCACGAAGACATCACCAACAAAACTTTGAGCACTTTCCGAGTTCAAAGACACAAAATTTCAAGAAATTTGACTGAATAAATATCGCGGCGTTTCTCGTTTATTGTTGAAAATTTAACCGAATTCTGAAAAATAACCAAATCTTTGCTGTATTAGTTTCTTCACTTTGTCAACAAAAGAACTAGCATAAAAAGCGCAAGCGGCAGATTTAAAGCGGAAAAGCGTGAAGCTGTTAAACTACGAAACACAACATTGCCATGTAGACCAAACTTGAACAGATAAACAAAGAACAAAGCTGGAAAATAAAGCGAACGCCGACCAGAGCCAGCCCATTGGCGGTCGACCGAGATGGGACATGGAAGGAGAGGCACGAGTCTCAGGGTGCTTTATTTATACCAAGAGCGTGAATTGTGTTCTCCAGAACATCAAGTTATGAAGTGGCGAAAATGAAAATTGAAATGGATATGCGGAATACAGTGCATTTTGAGTGATTTCAAAAATTGAAATTTGGGTCCTTCGGCGGTATAAAAAACCGGAAAAAAACCAAAATTTACGCGGTAAAATATCGGTAATTTATTTTGGCCATTTTTTGGCGCCGGTATAAAAACCGTTTTTTATACCGTTTTTTATACCGAAAAAAAAACGTTTTTTATACCGACCCACCCCTAGTTGGGACAAATTGGGAAATGGTTTTAAAACGGAAATAAAACCGGTTTTTCCCTGCCATATAAAAACTGGTTGTTTATCAACCTAATATAAACTATAAGCAATGAAAAAATGCGGAAACATTTCAAGCACAACACAACGAAAAAAACAACATCTTCAGGCATTCTTCAAGCACATTGATCGACTCAACAAGCTGACATCGTTTCATTACGTGCGTTGCTCTGATGACATTAATGTTGGCCGTCAGCTGACGTATGAACGGCTCTATTTTGACGCCAATAGTGACGACGACGACGACAACACGAACTCGTGCGTCCGGG
>JASANC010003452.1:0-29508 GCA_030248135.1 Theristus sp. LFF4_11 | reverse complement strand
ACTGTTTTACACTTTTCAGTAAAACAAACGCGGCGCACAAATATAGCTTTTATGTACTTGTATCCGTGTGTACCACATCAGAGACTTGAAAAGAGTTGTCGAGCCAAGTCTCTCACTGCTTACACAAAGCCATATTCCTCCTTTTATATGCGTCTCCCGCATTTTTAGATGATAATCCTATTGTTGGTTTTATCGTTAGTTTCATTGTCACTTCCATTCCATTACCAGTTGCACTCAAGAAATTCGATTAACGAAAAATTTACAGTGTAGCGTCAAATTTCGTATGGAACTTACATATAACGTAATAGAGTTTCTTCAATAATCAACAGTGATATAACTAACAATGGAATGGAGTAACAATGAAATTGACAATCGGGTTTTTTCAAGGTGTTAGTTAGTAGCTTGGTCAATAAGCGTTGTTCGCTGACCAAGTTAGTCAGCTACAGTGTAGATCAAGTTGTTCAGTGTTTAGGATAGCTCTTTTTGAGTGTGTCAAACAAGTGAAGAAAAAAAGCAAGTTCCAAACTAGCAATCCGGGCGTACGCTCATCAGACACCACTCGACTGAACAATAAAAATAGGAAAAAACTTGTGAAAGTTGCTACATTTTTTGATTCTCAAAATCGCAGCTTGCTGGTTGCTGCACTGATGGTCTCCGGATTCTGGTTGTTGTTTTTTTTTAAAACATTTTTTCTAACCTGAATTATTTTGGTGTGAGTCACTGCGCAGCACAGTACCACAAACACTAATGCTTCAAACAACATGTGCTGCATGATTTCAGCTTTATTTGAAAGTTTGAGCAATAGGAAAACTATGATATTAGCTTCTTTGGGAATACTATTGTGAAAATAAACTTTGTGCCATGAACAGAGTTTTTCTTATTGTTTTTTCTGACACAACATCGATAAGAAAAACGCCTTCTGTTCATGTTCACACGTGACGTACGCATTGCACAATGTCCAAATTATATGCTCATGTATACTTCCGAAGATAATTTCAGTTTCTATTCTCAAAACTCAACACCATCATCAGCTGCATGGGGATAGTAGTGTTGAAAAAAGAGAATTGAAAGTAGACAATATGACAACTGGTTTTATCCAATCGAAAGCCACTCTATTAAAAATCAACAAGTAACTAACACTGTATAATGCTTTCTGGTCTAGCGATTGGCCCCACGAGTGCTGGGCTATGGGTCCTTTTTGTCCTGACTATTTCAGGAAACGGCATCGGTAGGTATCGCTTTAAAATTATGCGTTTTTATCATGATTCATTTCACGTACAGCTGTTCTCAAGCCGGTCGTCTGAGCGATTGCCCGAATGCAGCGACTTGACGCTTGGGCAGAGGCAGAGGCAGAGGCAGAGGCATAGGCAGAGGCATAGGCAGAGGCAGAGGCAGAGGCAGAGGCAGAGGCAGAGGCAGAGGCAGAGGCAGAGGCAGAGGCAGAGGCAGAGGCAGAGGCAGAGGCAGAGGCAGAGGCAGAGGCAGAGGCAGAGGCAGAGGCAGAGGCAGAGGCAGAGGCAGAGGCAGAGGCAGAGGCAGAGGCAGAGGCAGAGGCAGAGGCTTAGGCTTAGGCTTAGGCTTAGGCTTAGGCTTAGGCTTAGGCTTAGGCTTAGGCTTAGGCTTAGGCTTAGGCTTAGGCTTAGGCTTAGGCTTAGGCTTAGGCTTAGGCTTAGGCTTAGGCTTAGGCTTAGGCTTAGGCTTAGGCTTAGGCTTAGGCTTAGGCTTAGGCTTAGGCTTAGGCTTAGGCTTAGGCTTAGGCTTAGGCTTAGGCTTAGGCTTAGGCTTAGGCTTAGGCTTAGGCTTAGGCTTAGGCTTAGGCTTAGGCTTAGGCTTAGGCTTAGGCTTAGGCTTAGGCTTAGGCTTAGGCTTAGGCTTAGGCTTAGGCTTAGGCTTAGGCTTAGGCTTAGGCTTAGGCTTAGGCTTAGGCTTAGGCTTAGGCTTAGGCTTAGGCTTAGGCTTAGGCTTAGGCTTAGGCTTAGGCTTAGGCTTAGGCTTAGGCTTAGGCTTAGGCTTAGGCTTAGGCTTAGGCTTAGGCTTAGGCTTAGGCTTAGGCTTAGGCTTAGGCTTAGGCTTAGGCTTAGGCTTAGGCTTAGGCTTAGGCTTAGGCTTAGGCTTAGGCTTAGGCTTAGGCTTAGGCTTAGGCTTAGGCTTAGGCTTAGGCTTAGGCTTAGGCTTAGGCTTAGGCTTAGGCTTAGGCTTAGGCTTAGGCTTAGGCTTAGGCTTAGGCTTAGGCTTAGGCTTAGGCTTAGGCTTAGGCTTAGGCTTAGGCTTAGGCTTAGGCTTAGGCTTAGGCTTAGGCTTAGGCTTAGGCTTAGGCTTAGGCTTAGGCTTAGGCTTAGGCTTAGGCTTAGGCTTAGGCTTAGGCTTAGGCTTAGGCTTAGGCTTAGGCTTAGGCTTAGGCTTAGGCTTAGGCTTAGGCTTAGGCTTAGGCTTAGGCTTAGGCTTAGGCTTAGGCTTAGGCTTAGGCTTAGGCTTAGGCTTAGGCTTAGGCTTAGGCTTAGGCTTAGGCTTAGGCTTAGGCTTAGGCTTAGGCTTAGGCTTAGGCTTAGGCTTAGGCTTAGGCTTAGGCTTAGGCTTAGGCTTAGGCTTAGGCTTAGGCTTAGGCTTAGGCTTAGGCTTAGGCTTAGGCTTAGGCTTAGGCTTAGGCTTAGGCTTAGGCTTAGGCTTAGGCTTAGGCTTAGGCTTAGGCTTAGGCTTAGGCTTAGGCTTAGGCTTAGGCTTAGGCTTAGGCTTAGGCTTAGGCTTAGGCTTAGGCTTAGGCTTAGGCTTAGGCTTAGGCTTAGGCTTAGGCTTAGGCTTAGGCTTAGGCTTAGGCTTAGGCTTAGGCTTAGGCTTAGGCTTAGGCTTAGGCTTAGGCTTAGGCTTAGGCTTTGGCTTTGGCTTTGGCTTTGGCTTTGGCTTTGGCTTAGGCTTAGGCTTAGGCTTTGGCTTTGGCTTAGGCTTTGGCTTTGGCTTAGGCTTAGGCTTAGGCTTAGGCTTTGGCTTAGGCTTAGGCTTAGGCTTAGGCTTAGGCTTAGGCTTAGGCTTAGGCTTAGGCTTAGGCTTAGGCTTAGGCTTAGGCTTAGGCTTAGGCTTAGGCTTAGGCTTAGGCTTAGGCTTAGGCTTAGGCTTAGGCTTAGGCTTAGGCTTAGGCTTAGGCTTAGGCTTAGGCTTAGGCTTAGGCTTAGGCTTAGGCTTAGGCTTAGGCTTAGGCTTAGGCTTAGGCTTAGGCTTAGGCTTAGGCTTAGGCTTAGGCTTAGGCTTAGGCTTAGGCTTAGGCTTAGGCTTAGGCTTAGGCTTAGGCTTAGGCTTAGGCTTAGGCTTAGGCTTAGGCTTAGGCTAAAAAATCGATCTATGCTCTAAAACAACGGCAAAGTAACGAACAACAAAAGCTTAATAATTTACACTGCTCAGTTATTACAGACTCAAAGGTGAAGATATACCGGTATTTTAAGTAAAACCCAACCCAGTTATGCGAGCCAAACTTATCTTTTATCGCCTGAAAATAAACTAATGTCAACGACCGGTCAAAAACTTAACGGCGAGACAACTGAAAGCAGTTTGCGAATGGCTATAAAATGTACATTTTCTGTTTTTACCATTATATATAAACATTTTTACCTTTGCTACAACGGGCAGCAATACAAACACCAAGGGAACCAAGAAGGCGAAAACACCAAACTGCATTTTTCTGGTTGATCAAAAAGATTCTTTTTATTTATCATTGTGAAAAAGGTTCCTCTTTCCAAAAAACCAAACAACTAAACAAGACAAACATTTTTTGAACATCATTAAAATTACACTGTAACATGTGAACATTGTGAACATCGATATTTTCGTACCAAAAAATCACTTCGTTGTGTGATTTAATATTGTTCTTGCTAGAGAAAATTCATCGGTCCGGAATTCTCTAGGTCGGAAATCTTTATGCCGAATTTTTTTGGACCGGAATTCTTTGGGGCGGACTTTTTCGGGCCGGAATGAACGGAATGCCGGAACTTCTCAGCAGCCAGCAGAATTAGCGGGCCGGAATTGTACCCCAGCCCATCTTTTACATTTGTTCCGAGACTCAATGTGCACATAAATATGTTAACAGTTTTATGCATGACGCGTTAATTTAAAATTGGTAAAGTTATCCGTGTCCCTTAAATAGGGCCGGATCACTTAGGTTGTTTTGGATGGCTACATAAAAATTTGAAATAGTTTTTTTCTTTTCAATTATTAATTTTTTTATTAAGTTCAACGACGCCAACGGGTTTGAAGACGTAAAAAGAAACTAGTTTATGTGGCAACCCTTATGTGGCAATTCAAAGTCACCTAATTGACTCGGCCCTGTTTAGGAGACTCGGTTCACTCTTGCAAATTTTGAATTCCCGCGTCATGCATGGGCAGCTGTTCATCCATCTATTTTTAAATTTATATAAATTTATTTGTAAGCGCGCCGGTTCCGGAAACCCGAAGGTACCAAACTCCGGCGGAGACGGGCAATACTGCCCCGATCTATCTACTGTATCTATGCGCGCTTTGAGTCTCGGGGCCAAAATAAAAGATCATACGGCTGCGCTGACACAGTGAGTCGCAAAATACAATAACAGGCCATCTACCTCCAATCCAATAGCACGCCAATGGTAAGCGAGGCAGTTTCGTATCTTAGAGGAGCTCGTTTTGTACCGCATTCAGTTTTGCACACGAAAATGTTCGGGAAATTGTCCGCATGGATGACGACGAAAGTGTCTGAAGTTTTTTTAGCGTGACCCATATCAAATAAAAATAAGATGTGTTTTACTTTCATGCAAAATATCTGAACGTGAGATTATGCTCAGTTTTGATAATTTCAATTGAAACATGAAACATTACATCTGTGTGTGCATATTGCCATTGCTACACGTTCGGTAACAAAAGATAATAGTTAGCATCAAACCGTTGGCGTGTTGTTGTGCCCTCTTTTTCTTTCAACCCGTGCCATCTTTCCGCCGCAGATTGAGCAACGAGCGGTCGAACCGGTGATCGTTTTGCTGCTGCGTACGATCAACAGACTTCGACGGTGAGCATGATGATGTGATGGGACTTCTGTACCGGACCGGACGATGAGAGTCGATGGATAAGAATATGGTGGCAAAGAGCAAAGAATGCAAAGAATGACCATTTCTTAGCAGAATCACCCTATTTTATGTGATTTTGAGTAGTGCATTTAATAGCCAATTTTCATAATTTTAATTACTGGTTTCTTGATGACTGTCGAAACAATTACTGACTACTTATAACAATGCGATGACCCCAATTAAAGTGTTTGCTCAATTATTTTTCAAACTGAACGTCAAATCTATATTACAAATCGTTTTGAAATTTTCAAGGCTTCTATTATGTATTGCGTCCCAGAAGCGGCACATTGTATAGTCTTCACAGAAAGAAAACGATGGCCACCAATTAGGTCTTGGAAACGCATGTTGTTGCTGTCGTCGAATTTTTTTGAAATTTGCAACACGCGGTGATTTTACATATGCGGTACTTGTACACATGCGGTGATTCTTTTGTCATTTGTGTTGTGATTGTTGTTCTGAGGCTGTCTGGCTTGCCCTGCATGTTTAAACAATTGGTGCAAGACGCTTGCGTTGCAAGACATTTACCTAGAAACAAACCGCGGGTTTAAGTAAACTGTAATTCTCAGAATAATGCCTAACCTATTCCTAAGTAAAGGCCTAAGCCCATGCCTAATCCCTCCTTAAGCCTAAGCCAACCCTTTTGCGAAGTGCAGTGCGTGAGCAAAGGTTGGTAGAGCCGGTGCACGTGACGGATTTGTATACATTCTTAAAAGTGATTTTTTTTGATTTTTGATCTGAGGTTGCTTGTAATGAGTTGTTGTAGGTTCCTAATCTTAAACCTAATCCTAATCCTAAGCCAAGCCTTTTTGATAAGGTGAAAATGATCAATTTAGTTTTTGCATTTTTTTCTTTCCTGTGTTATGGAGGAGGAGCACCGGAACTGCAGATGCAGCTGTTTTAATAATGATGCATTACGCCTCCCGTGACCACTCAAGGTGAGATAGTGGTTGATTAAGTGAACGAAACAGAACAAGGGAACGCAAACGAGAGCTGAGAGAAGGGTCGAGTTTTTGAGCCGCAGCTTTGCTTTTTTTAGCACGATCGACACCAGGACGGCGCGGTGTGGCTGTGTGTGTGCGTGTGTCCGTTTATTAAAATTTGAAATCGACGACGAGAATGGCCGCATGTGAGTGAAATAGAACCGTAATTTGTTTTATGTTTTCCTCAATTCCAGTCTGAAACAATTCGTTTTTAGGCGCTCGCGTCTTCCGGCGTTGCTTTGCGACAGCTGGCTCAGCCGAACGAGCCAAGGTGTTTTTCGACATCTCCATTGATGGAAAAGACGCTGGACGCATCACAATGGAGGTGGGCGGTTTTGTTACGAGTATTGCTCTGTTTTCTTTTGTTTCACAGGAGAAGTTTTGCTCGGTAACTTCTTTGCAAGGTTGTACAGAGCTGCTAGTGGTGCATGGGGGCAAGTGATCAATCCCAGCAGGCCACGGGGCCACCAATTAATAGGAGTCAGCTGAATCATTCAGCCTGAATGTGACTCCACTGCACTCGCACAGGTTGTGCTCAACAGCTCAACTTGTCATGATCCAATCAAACAGCTGCTTCTCTTTCCCAGCTGTTCAATGACGTTGTACCGCGCACGACAGAGAACTTCCGTCAACTGTGCACCGGCGAAAAGGGCATAGGGAAATCGGGCAAACCGCTGCACTACAAAGGCTGCATGTTCCACCGTGTGATCCCAGGATTCATGATACAGGCGCGTGAAAGTT
The DNA here is from genome assembly GCA_030248135.1 of Theristus sp. LFF4_11. NCBI lineage: Eukaryota > Metazoa > Nematoda > Chromadorea > Monhysterida > Xyalidae > Theristus > Theristus sp. LFF4_11. The sequence continues at coordinate 22,706 of JASANC010003452.1, read as the reverse complement.
GTGCGCACGCACGGGGCGACGGCTGTGGGCACGGAACGTGCCACGTGGTGAATCTGCGGTCACCCAGCACTGGCACACATTGCAACAGAGAGTTGCGGTTGTTGCCACCCCACATGGTGGCAGATTTACCACGTTCCAGCACCACGCTGTCGCGCAAGTATAGTTTATGCACGAAAAAGTACAAAAAACTAAAAAAAAACTTGAGGAACTTGAATTTGCCCTTTTTCTCGCAAAAACTCGAGCAAACCATCGTTGCTGACATGAATGTTTCGTCTCAACTCTCTGTTGGTCTCACCATTTCCAGGGCGGCGATTTCACGCGCGGCAACGGCACCGGCGGCGAGTCGATCTACGGAGCGAAGTTTGCCGATGAGAACTTTCGCGTGCGCCACACGACGAAGGGAATGCTGAGCATGGCGAACGCGGGCAAGCACACCAACGGCTCGCAGTTCTTCATAACCACCGTGCCCACGCCTTGGTGCGGCGCGGCCGGTTTTTTCTTTTTTCATTCAAACGCCGGACGAACGAAACACGGCGAAAGAAAAAAAACCAAAAATTTCAAATTTCCGAGTCACTTTGTCAGTCAGTGAACTAGTGCTAGCACAGCACGTCACAAACCAGAACACACGGTCACGCATGCGCTGACACGCGCCTTGCTGTAATTTCGCATGTTTGCGCGTTTTGTTCTTGACTAAACATTCCGTAGTCCATAACCGAGTGGTCACTCTGAACCGAGCTTTCACAGAGTTCAAACAGGAACTTCAGCGTAAATTGATTGATTGATTGATTTCATTGGACCCATTGTGTCAGGCATACGCCGCATGCGCACAAGGAAATCCAGTTCGCAGACCAGCAAAGCTGGGCACATCGACGATAGCAAATAGACCAGTAAATCATTGTTGGTGCAAACGCTTGCAGGCTCGACAACAAGCACGTGGTGTTTGGGCAAGTGATCGACGGCATGGCGGTGGTGGACGAGATCGAGTCGCACGGCTCCGACAGCGGCAACCCGCGCGCTGAGATGCGCATCAAGGACTGCGGCCAGCTGTGATGGCAACGGAGAGCATTGCGCTTACTTTCCCCAATTTCGTCTTGATGAATCTTTAGTTTATCCGCTAGTCGTGCTAGGTATTGTCTGTTTTTTCGGCACCTGTCCTGCTGCAGAACGTATCATTTGCGCTTGACAAGTGCCCATGCACAGTTAGTCTATTTCAACGGGTAGTTTTGATATTTTTTAATCTGTTGAGTTTTCTGTAACTGTGATTTTATCGTTTCAATTTGTTGAAGTTGCCGAAGTTGAAGTTTTCATTGTTTCGCTTCTCGTTTTATCAATGCCACAATAAGCCCCTTGTCTGCAAACGGTGCACTGTGCAACTACACGGCGCTTTACAATCTAATGTTGCACAATCATACAGACACGTGATCCGCCTTGTAAACGCAAACGTAGTGCAGTGTTCAAATCTGAAAACCAGACTGCAGCACACCGTATTCAGACAAGTACTATTTTCAGAGAAAATAACTTTTGCAATAAAAGCAGAAGACAAAGTCCATACACGGATCACGGAAACAAGGTGAACGCGAATTATCTCATTTTTAAACTTTGAACAAATTTTCTAAAGACGAAACAACAAAAGCTGAAACGAAAGGACAAAAAAACAACGAGTTCAAAAACGTTGATAATTACATGTTGCGGTGAAAACCTGATGCCACATCGATACATTCAACATGGACAGATACAGCATGTTTGCTAAAACCTGTCACTTTTTTCGCGAAAGAAAGAACAGAATCGCAACGTTGCACAAACAGACACATTTAGCTATCGACATATAGTGCATCATCGACAAGTGATTTCAACCAAACCCGATTGATAAATCGTCTTGCTCTGATTCAAATAGTTTCGCAGGGAAAGGTGACAGGTTCGAGCAAACATACTTTACACGTGCAGGTGTGTGATGAACCAATCACTATCAATATCGACCGGAAGCAGCCACAACGTCCACCATCCGTCCAATGCACCCAACACTCCGCTCACTTCCTCCGTTTCGCCGCAGTCTCTTCGGTGTCCTTGGTGTGCGCGCGTTTGCTGGCACCGGTGCTGCTGCCGCCCTTCTTCGCCGCCTCCAGCATTTGTCCGAGGTCGAACGGATCGTCCTCTTGTTCGTCACGCTCGAACTGCACGGGACCGTCGCGGCGCGCGTTCGCATCGGTGCCCTCGAAGCCTTTGTCCGGCACGAATCTGCCGAGGTAAACAAGCAATCGGTGGTGTTGCTGGCAACGCTGGGCGAAGCTGTTCTGCTGTATTTCAATGCCCCCAACACAAACCAATCACACACTCCATTCTCCACTGGAACCAAGCTTTTTTTCAAAATCGGAAGAGGGTGCAAACTGCAGGAAACGCGATGCAAATTGCACAGATTTGGATGGCCCAGACTGGAAGTTCATGCCTTCGGTTGGTTTAATTGAGAAACGGTCAAGTTTCACAATTTCCTTCGTTTTGGAGGGCTGCATTTCAATACACAAACTCAAGCCTGCTGCAGCACCCCGACCAACTTGTTTGTGTTGATGATTTTATCGAGGTCGTCACCATAGATGTCTTTGTCGAGGTTCTTCGACGGACGATAGATGTGCTTGGCGACGTTGTCCTGTGCTCGCCATGGCTTGTCGTACACGGCGTATCTGTGAACGGTTGGGGTGGGGTTGGACTGCTCGATCACTGATCAAGAACTGACATCACAGTTTCACAAAATCAATCGATCGCTAAAACGCTAAATCACTTAGCTAGCGACTGCAATGTCACGTTTGTTTCGCGGAATCGCGATTCGCAAGAGCTATGATGAATGCCGGATATTCAACCAATCAGTGCGCCTACAGTGTTCATCCGCAGCAACCAATCAGCCTGCGGACCACAATAACAACGTACACGTCAATGCCGACAGTCAGGCACCACAGAGCAAAATCTCTGCCATTTCCACTTGGGTCTTAACACGATCTTGTTTTGCCCGTCTAGAATATCAAAGACAGCTACTGAAAAGTGAGTGATCAACGATGAGGTTGATTTGACTGCACACCAAGCGCCTTATGGGCACTCACGTCTCGTCGTCGAGTCCGCCGCCGCTGTCGAGTCCCTTCGTCTGATTGAAGAGTCGCTCGTCGAACTGCGTCTCGTCGCCACGCCGCTGCGCGTCCGGCAGGCCCAGAGCGATCTTCTCGCTGATGTCACTGCAAAACGAAGGTGCACTATGCAGCACGGGCCTTCTCGGATACGCTCACCAGGCGAAACCGCAAGAAACAGTGCTGGCACTAGTTGTGATGGAAAGAATGACTGGGCATTCCGGTCGAGTCTGTCTCGCTCCGGGCGCCGCCGTTCAGCGCGGCAAGTTTGAATTGAAATTTGGAAATCAGCAGCACAATCTGCGCTGAACCAGGTGTTTTTGAAGCAGAGCCGGAGAATCGAGTGCAGCACAGCGGTAGACACCACGCTTCTTGTGAATAGGCTTGGCTCACATCACATGATGGGGCTTGGGCTTATGAACCTGCAGCTCTTGTTTCGAAAACACCTTTGGTTTACAGACAATCAGAAGTTGTAGGAGAATCGCGCTATGCTTGCAACATCTGACCAATGGCAATCGTATTACACTTCTGAACAATTGTTTTCAAGAAAACCACATTGGTGACGTGTCCCTTTTGTTCGTTACTTACCGTTCTCCCTTGTCACGGCGTAACTTTGCCTGTTTGTCGGGTGCAGCACGAGCGATGTTGCGCTCTCTGCGGCGCTCTTGGTGGCGGTCACGGCTGTAAAAAGAGGGGCATTTCTGTGAAGTTTGTACCTCCCCCATGGGTGACAGAAAACTCGAAGGTACCAGAACATCCGAATAGTAAGGGTGATTCGACAGTGCTGTTGGATTAATTCAAATGGAGCCAACCAGTCTAGTTTTTTTTTCAAATAAAATCGCGGTTTCCCCCTAGAAAACATCCTTTTCTTCAAGTGACATCTACATTTGAAACAGCTTTCTCAAAATTACATTTACGGAACATGAAGACGGGCGTTGGTTCTATGGGATGGTGGGTGGGGTGACCCGTTCGTTCCCACCCGGAACCCACCGGAGCTGGTACCTTCGAGTTTTCGAAATCGGTTGAGGTGGGGGGGGGGGCGTAAACAGAAAAACAAATGAACAAAGCGCGTAAAACTACAAAGCTAAACCGGAGCTGGAGCTGATCCCTGATCCCAATGTTTCACCCCTTCAACAAAGCTGTCAATCAAGGCACTTTCACTTTGTTAAAAAGGCTTCACTTAGGATTAGGATTAGGTTTAGGATTAGGAACATACAACGACTTCATTAGGATTAGGATTGGGCTTAGGATTAGGAACCTACAACGACTTCATTGAAACCGAACTAAACAACAAAACAGACTGTAAACTTGGCTTTGGTTTAGTAATGTAGGCAAAGGAACAAAGCGGCATGCGAGAACAAAAGCAGTGCGCCTGACCGTAGTTCGTCCCTCTCCTTCGCCTCTGCGGCCTCCTTTGTCTCCTCGGCTCGTGTCTTCTGTCGGATGCCTTGACGCTCCTCACGTGCCTTGCGAGCCATCTCACGCATTTTCTCTTCTTGTTCCTGTGAAATGAAACGAACAAAATGAACTGTGTCAGTCGCATCTGATTGATGTTTTTCAATGTATTATTTCGCTAATTGCTTGCAATTGAGATTGACTTTGGGTATTAAAAACTAATGAATTTTAAATTTTAAATAAAAGGCAATAAGATGCGAAACCAGAAAAAAACACACAATGCCTGAAGTGGTGTAACCACTCACTGTCCGGCGAGTGTTCTGAACCAAGGTTTCATGAAGCAACGTTCAAAATTAGGGCATTGGTGGCCCTTCCATGCCAATCTTTGCCATCTATCCATGCCCCTCCAAGTCTTGCAATCCATTTTCACTTCACCTCCTTCTTCTTCTGCGCCAACCGTCGCTCGAGCTGTGCACGCATCTCGACCGCCTCTCGTGCCTTCCGATCGGCAATGTACAGCGACTCGGCCAGTTTCGCAAAGTTTTCATTGATGTGAATCTGTAGGAGAACGATTGTAAAGAAGTTCCTGCCAAAAAACGTTTTTTTTTCACAAAAAACTGTTTTTGCCGACCTGCTGCAGGCCCCTGCCATCGGCCGCCAGCCGCTTGTCCAGGGGAATCGTGTAGCCTTTTGGATTCTTCCAGTTTGAGATGCACGGTGGAATCTTCCAATCGGATTGTTCTTTCGCGGTCACCTGAAATACTTTTTTTAACAGACACATCGAGAAATCGCGAAACGAACGTTTCTCGGTTCACCTTTCTGGTCGGCGAGTGCATCACCGGTGCGGGCGGACTCGGCGGTGCACGCGGGATCTTCTGATTGATTCTGCAGTGTGAAAATAATGCACGCACTTTGACTTGCAATGGGGAAGGGAACGGGAAGGGGGGTGACTGTGCTGACGGACAGTTGAAAAATAATTGTTCTACTTTTGCATCAGAGCTTCGCCAAACGACAATGTTCTGTTGAAAACGAAAACGTGATCAAGAATGATGTCTGGCCTGAAATTCCATTCATATTCGTCAACATCTGTGTTTGGTTCAACGTTGCGCAGTAGTTCACAAAGCCACCAATCAGTGACCGTGTAATAACTAAGTATCCAAGATGCACGGTGTTCAAGCATGCCCACTAGTAACGAGTGCATGCTCACTGCATCATGAAGCACCAACCATCCACCTAGACGCACTTGAACTTGGGCGGCTCCATGGGGTCGACCTGCGCCTCGACCATGCGAATGATGCGCTGCTGCGCCCCACCGGCGTACGACGGGCCCTGCTGCGACGGTGTGTAGCGGATGTACTGCGCGGGCGCCTGCTTCTCCGCGTGACGCACCGGCAGTGCTGCGGCGACCTGCAATGCGACAAGCAGTGGTGGCTGTGGTCTGTTTAGGGTTGGTGAAAAACCGGCTTTATATCCCATGCCAAGACTAGGTTTGTTTGTCGCCGCAGACGATTACATCGTCAGCGATGCAGGGTTCCAATTTCGCAGCCTCTAGCCACGTGTCATCCGAATGCAATAACAGCCGAACCTGACCAACTAGAATGCAGCAAACAAACCTAAACGCACGAGAGCCGAACCAAAGCGAACCTTAGTCTGCGTGATCTTCTCCAGTTGCTGCCTTGTCTGCTCGGTCAGACTGAGCACGTCCTCCTCGGGCGGCTTCTGCAGCGTCTCATCGTCCTCGTCGATGACGCCACTGCCGCGTTGGTCGGACAGTTTCGTGTACACAACCTGACATGGCACTGAATTGGTGCACCAATCAACAGGCAGTAAACGCTAAACAGTGACGGACTCGAATGAACGTGCAACATCACGTCTCTCTGTCGTGCCAAGACCAGCGTCGCCACAAGGCTACTGTGGTCAAAACATTAGAATCATGTCGCCCGTTTATTTTTTAAAACTAAAACAAACAAACAAGCAAACGCTCTACGTTGTCTGTCTGTCTATCAAATCAACCCAATCAACAACAACACCTGATGTGTGTTAGATTTCGTAGGCATATGCAAATATGCCGAGAACAGTCACAAAGCTCCAAGTAATATGTTATACACTATGCAGTTCGTCAACCTAAACAACCCAGCTCTATCAAATTCCACCGAGCCGGTGTGCCCCCCTACCTTGTCCTTGCTGTGTCCCACCCGTGCGACGGCGTCGTATCTCACTTTTCCCTCCGCGTCCACCTGTAATGCGAGCGTTTTACTGTCGGTTCGCGGGCCGGACTTTGCGCCCATCCCTAACGGGTACTGCGCCACGTGGATCTCCGGGAAGGCGCCGCCGTCGCCGTAGTCCTGCAATGGTGAGGAAGATGTGGAAGGTGAAATTGTAAAAAAGCTGTGAAAAGTGAAATATTGATGAGATGAACAATGCTCAAAAACGATGTTTGAACCCAACACAAACACAACCACATTCATCACTTCATTACAGACTTTACATGCACAATTCTAAATGTAATCATGATTACAGAACCACCGAAAATGAACCAGGCAGATAGCCTGAACTGGTACCTTAACACAACTTTGAAATCGCGCTCCCAATCAGCCGATCTATAATTCAGCTGGTTGTTTGGTTGAGTAAAAAGTTTGCCATTATTTTCTACAACAAAGAAAAGCCGAAATTCGCGTGTAAAAAAGAATCCAGATGCAGACGCCAACCGCTTCAGTGCGCGGTATCCAACCGGAGCGATGGCCGTATGGCGGGGGCTCCTTCACTGCGACCACCTTCATCGTGTCCTGAAAATAAACAAAGAAAAACGCAGAAATAAAGCCGAACCAAAAGAAAGTTGTACCGTTATTCCTACTCTGGCTTGAGTCTGTTCTGGTGTACGCAAGCTGACGTGGAGTCAATTCGCTGGGTCCATAAGTCCATACAAACTGACGCACCCTCCCACGTTGCCCTAACCCAAGAGCTAGAACACCAAACTCCGCCCTCCCACAATACGCCCGCCGACCTGATGCTGCTTGAACCATGGGTCCTTCTCTACCCAATCGTCCGTGACGCCACTCGGCTCCGGCAACAGGCTGAAAATCGTCGGGTCTTGTGTAACCACGAAAACAACAAATGAACAAGGCAATGAAAAACAGGAAACACACTCACTCTGTCAACTTTGTGGCCATCTTTGAAACCTGAAAACAAAAGTTATCGTAAATTTCTTGCCACTTGGGCAGTTTTGAAATGTAAAAAGTATCACAGTCTGCGACTCTGTGCTGAAACCGGCGACGGTAACAGATCCGTGATGCACGATGAAAGAACTCCTTCTACGACATTCAAAGCCATTTTTTATCAATTATAGTATTCTGAATGCAACTCAATAGATGATAATAGTATTGATATAAACTGTGTTGGTTGTTGTGTGTGTTTCTATAAATATAACTTGTGGATAGGTGTTGAATTCGCAAACCAATTTTTTAAATAAAGTTATAAAAGCATGGCAAATAAAGAGACTGAAGGAACACGATACACGAATGTTGCAATTAATGAATCATAAAACATAACCGATGTTGCACTGAAAACAAGATGATGGGAACAAAAAAGAAACGTACATACTTTATTCAGATTGCAAAAAAACTCACATAATTTCACAAAAGAAACAAAACACCACCACAATAGAAACTATTTCGGACAAAAAAAAACCAGATCAGCAATGAAAATATGAATCGTCATGCCAAAACATGAACATTAGGAAAATAGCAGTTTTTGTGCTTTGTGTATCCTGTGAACGTGCGTGGTCACTTGTCAAGACACACAGACCGGTGGAAAACACGGTTCAGTTTCGATGGAAGCGCCACTTGGTGCGAAGTTCCAGCCATAGGATGCCATTATCTGTCCCGTTATTGAACGTCTGGAAAACCTTTTCAAATGGAGATTGAACACCATCGGCAACATTGGCAACGAAATGACCGCATTTTGTTTCAAAACTGAACCGCAAACATGCATAATCACAACAAGAACATTCATTGACCATAAATAAACCACACCGCAAAAAGAAACCAGAAACAACCAGTGATAATAGTACAGGTTTGATTCGAACCTAGAATAACTGACAAAAGAGTCATAACGTATTGTAAAATTCATTAAAAAACTGAACCCATTTTTGTTTGTGAACATTCGAAAAAAACAACAACAAGAAAAACAATGTGAAGAGTCAATACAGTGTTTTTTCAACTCTTAAACTATTGAACATGTGCCATAACAATGCGCATTGAAGAACGGCTCATCATTCTGCTTCTTCCAGTTGACCAATGCAAATATCAATCGAATTGAAAACATCCCAACTGCAGTCATGAGCGGCAACCGAATAACATAAACGGTATGCACAAAACGAAGTGCAAACACTGCTTTATCCATGTTGAAAAAAATTAACTTCACATTATGTCATTCCGCATTGCGTGAAAATCCAGCGTTCCTTTTCAACCGCAATAATGAACGTCGCACTACGAAAATGTGCAACCAGAAATCAATATAGTAGTTTTCGGATGGAGAAATAAATTCCGTTCAGCAAACACACACAGCAAGGAATGCACCAGAAAAATCACATACACATGCGCAAAAACGCAATGCATTTCAACGTTTTTCCCGAAAAAGTACAATTCTGAAATTCTGAAGCGCTGCGTTTTGCTATGTTTTGGATCAAGAAGAACAGAAACCTCATTTTAGCCGTGAATCACAATCAATTTGAGAAATACCGAACGACAAAGAAAAACCACAGTTGGCTGAGCCATTCAACACCGATTTTGCATTCGTTTTCGGAAGAAAAAATCAGACGTTTTTTCCGGTCATAACATATCACATACAGCGCGCGGGATAAACAGTTTTCAGAAACGAATGACCAACAAGGTTGCAGCATTTCAGTTTTAGCTCACTAAAAACGTAAAAAAAACTTGTGATTCGTTGTTGCATTGATGCACGCATGATGTCGAAGTGTGCCATTTCGGTCACCAGAATCTGAATGAATTTAATGAAGTTTCTAAAAAAACAATAAAAAAACAGCGACTCTGATGACCGAACGGACACACCGTCAACATGCAAGCACAAACAAGCGTTAGGTATTCAAACAATCTCCGATATTACTCCCGACCACGTGCACTTAACTTGGTAGAATTGTCAGGTCAGAATGACACCAACACCAGCACATCCGCAAGCATTCTCAATGACTGTATCTAACAAATCGACTGTAGCAAAAGAAAACACACTGACTGAAGAGGCTTGCGAGACAATGTTGCATTTATGTACACTGCAGTGATTCGCGCAACAGACACGCCAAAAGTATCACAATCTCTGTGCAGACTTCAGTCGAAAACTCCAGTTTTGCAAATAGAAATCAGTGAAAACCGCGTCACTTGGTGAAAAGCATCAGAGAAAACATAAGCGGAGAGACGTTCATGAAAAGCCGAACACAGTTTTAGTGATTTGTAAAACATTTACAAAATTGCGATAGTAGACAGAACACACACAACACAATTGAGAGAAGGGATGTCGCCAGCTGTATTTTTTCAGGTGATGAAAGTTTCGCAGAAATACCGTCATTGAAAAAGTGTATTAGACACCACCTGCCAAAAAAACAAACCCCAACCATTAAACCAACATTTAAAAAAAAACATGACGCATGCAATCAATAATCATGGGTCCAAATCCAAAAGTACATCGTCGTCAACACAAGAAGAAAGAATAATAGTAAAAAATTTAAAAAAACAAAACGGTCACCATCTCCATAATCAGTATATCACTACTAAAAAAAGTGGACGAACACTAGAAAAAAGGGGGTTCAGGGCGATTGTACCAGCGAGGCACCGCACAGCACTGTTGTTGTGGCCGTGCTCAGCAGCAGCCGCCCGATCTCTTGTCCTGCACTGGCGTGGTGTTGTCGATTCTCAGCTTGTTGTCGTGCCCGCCGGCCGTGTTCACCGGGCCCATTCGGTTCTTTATCTCAGCCGCCATCGTCAGGAACGCCTAAGAGTTGTTGTTTTTTGTTAATTTAAAAGTAAAATAGCACAAAAACGTTGTCTGGTTTTCACTTTTCACACCAGGCAGAACTACACAAGTGTGAAACCTTGCTGGGTTGGGCAGCTCGGCCACAGGCCCGTGTCACCGCGGAATGCGTTTACCTGACAAAACCGCAAACAGCAAACATTCTGTATGTGACAAAACGCGCGTAAAGTTTGTTTGTTTAAGAATGTCACTTGCTCGCAGAACACAGAACATGCAAACGAATGTATCGGGTTTGGCTGAAAAGATCAAACACCCCATTTGAGGCTGAATATGTCTTCTTGAAACTTTCTTTCTTCTTTTGTGAGCAATGTATTCTAAAAAAGTGACAGGTAACCGACATACTGTAACAGTGCGACTTAAAGCTTCACATGGTTTCCCCCTTTTGCAGAATGGCATTTTTTCAGTTTTTCTACTAACACAGGGCAAACTTTGTTCGTACCTGTTCAACGTTGGTGGCATTTTTGGCGGACGTCTCAAGAAACGGAATACCCAACTGATCTGCGTAATCCTGCAAAGAAACAATACGATCTTGCAAACTGACCAACGGAATTTGAAAAAAACTGATCTTCCCGTCCAGGTATAAAATTACAAAACTGATCACTAAAAAGTCCTGATTGATAAAAAATAGAGTTGGTAAAAAACCGGTTTTTTATATTGCCAGGAAAAAAAAACCGGTTTCTTTTCCGTTTTAAAACCGTTCTAAAACCATAAAAAACCGAATGCTTCCCAGCTCCTAAACTTTCCAGAACTTGGCATCTTGAACTCAAAATAGGAAATACATCAAAATTAGTGATTTTGAGCAGCGTAAAATGCTGTTTTCGGGCATACAACCGACCCAATTTGCTATTTTTGCCACCCAATGCTACCCAATTTTTTGTTTCAAATCAAACCAATTTCGCCTTTATTGGTTTCCAGGGCAGCACGTTCACTAAATTGAAAACAAAAACTGGGCAGTGACGATGTAGGTGTGGGGAGCGGGGAGGGACGGTTGCAAGGAGACCGGAAAGCTGACCCCGATTAGGGGGCGAGATTTGCAGAACTGCAAAGTGAAACCGGTGGCGGATTGCGTTCGAAAAGTAACATATGTCATCAGTTACCCTTTGCAAATCGACAACATCGTCAGTCAGTCTGCATATGCACTTAGTTTAGCAGTCACCTTGTATTTCACTTGACCCTTGCCTCAAAAGCTTCTGCAAAATGATGCTTCACCAGTTCAGTTCGACACAGATCACTGCACCGTTTTTCAAAAATATATAATTTTATCAATCAAACGAAGAATTGTGATTTTTGACAACGAAGTTTAAAAATTTTTAAGGTAAAAAACCGGTTCTTTATTTTTTCAGGAAAAAAAACTGGAAAAAAAACCGGTTTTAAAACGGAAAAGAAACCGTTTTTTTTTCCTGTGCCAACCCTAATAAAAAACATTATCGCAATGAAATTCAGGTTCACAAACAACGTCTATCTTTTAGAAATTACGAAAAAGCAGATTCTTTCAGCATTACTTTGACAAAAAAAACAGATTCATTTTCACACAATCGCATCACAACACCAACTTTCGCGGTCTGCAGTTCCACGGCGCGTTTCGCGGTCAGATCAGACTTGTTGCCGACCAACAATTTGTTGACGTTCTCGCACGCGTATCGATCGATCTCTTGTAGCCATTGTTTCACGTTGTTGAATGACTCCTGCAACGAACAACAACACGACTGAATTCTCGTCACATTCCATTTGCACTTTGCGCGCCAATTGCAGTGCTGTGAGCGTTCTGGTGCGACAATCGAAAACTGCGCTGGCTGACATTTCATGCGATTCCTTTCCGAAAATGGCGGCAATGATAAACAAGCAAAGTAGCGAATTTTTGGTCGTGTAAAAACTCACCAAGAGACTGAAGTCAGGGACAAAAAAAGGTGAAACCAGAAGCGGAGCGGCCATTACCTGATCAGTGATGTCGTAGACGACGATGATGCCGTGTGCACCGCGGTAGTAGGAGGACGTGATCGTGCGGAAACGCTCTTGGCCCGCCGTGTCCCACTGAAAGAGCAGCAGAAGCAATGAAACGCAACAACATTGGCGTTGTGCCTAGTTTCACTGCTTGCAAAACGGCTTTCCTCTGTGCACTGACTTGTACGACAATTGTCACATAAAAAAAAAACAACATTCGACATCAGTAAACATTAGGTTTTCTCACTCACAATTTGCAGTTTAATCGTTTTCCCATCCAATTCGACTGTTCTGATTTTCTAAATAGAAAACGATGAAATAAATCAACGGAACAAAGAAACTATGATGAATTATTCATGAACAAGATTTCGCAATAACAGCACTCACAAAGTCCACGCCGATTGTGCTGATATAACTTTCTGTGTACGTGTCATCCTGAAACATGATTTCAATGGTATGATTAGCTGAAGAACGAAAAGCCAAGCTCAGAATTAAATAAATGAAAACGAAAAACGCACGGCAAATCTGAGCAAAAGGCACGACTTTCCAACGCCTGAGTCTCCGATCAGCAGCAATTTGAATAAATAGTCACTGAAAAAAATGATTTCGTACTTTTTCAATATTTCACCATTTCATTCTTACGAAAAGATTTTTGATACACGACACGGACACCGTCCATGCATCTCGTCGTGTGATTGCGAACGATTCATTTGTCTGAGATTCGTAAACCACTTTCGTTTCGTTGCAGAGTCAAAAATCAAAACGCAACGCACCCCGCTAAGTAAAACCGCGAAAATAAGATCATAACAAGCAAAAATCACTGACTATTCCGGGTTCATTGTTGCCATGGCGCATTCACCAACGTCAACAGGGACGGCTAACTTGCACAAAAAATGCAAAGGGAGAAACTTGAACGGGATGGCGTCGTCGACGTGTTGCACCTTGCCTTTGCTTTGTGCAGTTTATTTGTGGTGAAATTGAAAACGGAATTTCAATTTCAAAACGGCCGACTGAATTGCGAAATTTTACAGTTTATAATCCACAATCACAAAACAAACAATGCCCGGGGCGATGCCGTTGTTGTCGTGTTATCTGTAAAGTAACTGCGAGTTGAACGAGCTTGTTGATGTTGACAGGAACTTAACAGACTGTCCGTGACGACAATTTGTTGTGCTGTGCTTTCTGAAAAAATAAATCAAGTTGTCTTATCTATCATGTTGTGTTGAACTGTTGAAGTGAAGTAACTGGACTGGACGAACGAACACGAAATGACACGTTCGCTGTTCGCAAATCGCCGCAGTTCGTACTACTCGCACTCGTTTGGGTGAGGGAGGGAGGAGGGTCTGACTGAACTCTGAGTGGCGGCTTAAAAAGTTAAAGTCTTAAGTAAAAAAAAACAAAAAAACAAAATCATTATCCAAGTTCAGGCCAAAAATCATCTGGGCCAAAAATCATTTTACAAGTCACTTTCTTTTTTTCTGTTGTTATTTGTTCACTTCGCGCTTCGTTCCAGAAACCATTAGAAGCAGGGGTCGAGCCCGATTTTTGGCGAATCCGAGGGGGGGGGGTCCGCCCAAATTTGGGGGGGGGGTCGTCCCGGGGGGGGGGGGGGGGCGAATTGGTTGGGGGGGGGCTCCCGAGCGAGACCGAAAATTCTAGGGGGGGGGTAGGGTTGTTAAACAAAAATAAAAATTTTTTTGAAAAAAAAGTGATTAAAAAAAACAAAAATGCCGATTTTTTTTAAAAAAAAATTCGAAAAATTTTCCTCTAATATGCTCTGAAAACCTCAATTTTGGCAAAATTTTTCGAAAGTTCAACAAAAATTTTCTTTGATTATACCTTGTAAAACCTTTAGCAGTCGATTTTGGGCCGTTTTACCGACTGATTTTAGGCTACAACATCTGCGATGAAGTTTTTGAGCGTCCCAAAGCTTGGCCTACCATTTCCGATGCAGATAAGGTGACGATTCGCCTCGCAGAGCGTCCGATTGTGCTCGCTGCTCCGTTTGCAAGCGCTACGTTGTCTGGTTGCTTGCTGCTTCGTGTCGTGTCGTCGCAACACCATCAGAAGAATTGATCGAATTTCAAGGCGGTATGTTTGTCTTCACTTTAGCATTAGTTTAGCTGGGGACAATTAGTGACGTTTTGGAGGTCAAAACACAAGAAGAGGCATGGTGACGGTTTGGAAAAGGGGTAATTGAGGTCACCAAAACAAAATCTGCAAAGTTCCGTCATATGGGAGTCATTCGGGAGGCGCTTGCATATCATATGTGGTTTTTTTTATTTTATTTTAATTATACGCGGTTCTTCGGACTCCCTGATTGATTTAGCACAACTTTGATTTTTGAAATTTTTTTTTTTTTTAAATTTTTTTTTTTAAACGGTGAAGGTGATTAGAAATTTTCAAAACGGTGATTAGAAAACGGTGAAGGTACCAAAGAAAGAATTATGAAAGAAGCATAATTTCTGTGGAAAGAAAGTGTCTTAATTATAATTAAACGCATTTTCAGAAGAAGGTGCATTTTAATCAATGGCAAAAAATAACAAAAAATAATTTTAATAAAAAAGTAAAAAAACATTTTTTTAATAGTAAAAAATCGGTTGGTATTTTTATTTAAAAATAGCTCCAATTATTTTTCTCGATATTTCACGCTCTAGTTTTGTCTGTGGTTTGTAATTGTCTGGCAGTGTATCAGAAATCCGAATTCGGGTGTTTTCATTGCAGCAACACAACAAACAGAACGTCAGAAAGTTGTATGTTTACGTTAACCAAACCAAGCCAAACATAAGTTCCAAAATTTCTGCTGCTTCTGGTTTCTGGAAAACACGACGACGACGCTGTTTCGTTTTCAAATGACTCAAATGTCCGGGCCCCGGGGGTGGTGTGGTTTCGATTTGTTCGCTGTTCGACGACGACCCGAGTGACCCGCCCCGCACCCGACGCGATAACAAAATTGGGCGGCGGCAAACGAAACGTGGCACAAAGCAGGCAAGTCGTTCAAGTGAATAAAAAGGCTTGATTTGATATCATTGACTGACTGATTGATGAACTGCGACCAGCTTTTTGCGGATGCGGGCGCGGCCCGTGGCCGGAATAGGCTTCGGTTCGTTTGTAAAAAAGTAAGATACATAGAGCGTGAATGGAAAATTGGAAAACGCGAAAATTTTTGGTTCCATTCCAGTCACTAGCCATGATGGCGGCTTTCCGCGGTTGCCTCAGTCTTGGCAAGTGAAGTGGTTTTATGACATACATGGCAACAAGCTGCGCAACGTGACCCGCAGTTCAGCAGTGTAATGGTTAGTTCCACGACAGTCGAACTCTTATACGCAATCAGCAATTAGCTGATTGATTGGTTGGTGATCATGGGATGCATGTGTTCTGTTCAGGACCGACTCCACCTCCACAGCATTGCTGCATGCATCACGTGATCCACCAACCAATCAGCTGATTGTCTTTAAATTAAACCAATCACCTTTAAAGAATGCGACTGCAAGTTGCAATGAAACGAGTAGAATGAAAACTGCCGTCAGTTTCGAGGAGTTTCGACCGGTTGTGTCTTGACTAGGGTTGTCGAGAGACAGCGTGCGTACCTGCGAGACAAGACAAGACACGAGACAGCCTTTTTCAAAATTCGCGAGACGAGACGAGACTGCCAAAAATCGCGCGAGACGAGACAAATGACGAGACGAGACTCTCGGCAACCCTAGTCTTGACATTGTCTTTTCCTGTATCCCAATCATACCCGCGCGACGCTGTGAGTACTAATGTGCGCAGCCCTCAATAACGACATTGTGCACCGTGAATGTTGCCAGTGTGTTTGTCGCTCTGCGCAACATTTTTACTCACCTTGCACAGAGAAAAACCAAACACCAAAATCGACGCCAAAAACCATTTCCATCTCCCGTTTTTGTGCAGGCCAACTGCGTGCGTGCATTAACGCAGCCGCTCGTTCCTCGATCGTCTGTCCACCTTGAACGCACAATAACCCAACCAAGCGCAGGCGACCATCAAAACAGCGCTCGCAATAAAGCCGCAGTTCGATACAGCGTCCGAAACGTACGATCGTGCAACGGTGGTGAAGAGTGAGTTTTCAGAAGAAGAACAAACAGTTGAGCGAGAGGTTTGGAAATCAACCAAGTTGTAAGATGGTTCTCGCATTCAGGCCTGGCCAACACCACATGCAGAAATGGTTTTACTTTGTTTTTACTTGGTTTTACTTGGTCAGAGTTTTGATTAGATTGTTTGGTTCCACAAGTGAACACTGAAACCCAATCTGTCAGTCTTTCTGTTCTCAGAATAATAAAGCAGAAGAAAAAATAAACAATTCCTCGTTTACAAATTCTTGTGTTCTTAAAAACCCAACCAATGCTTGCACTCTGCTTTTTTGTCGTGGTTTGTCCTCGTTCCCGCCTTTCTTGTGTGTTATGCTCGCGTGCACGTGCACTGCCACCCAGACTCCGCCCCTCCTGTGTTATAGTGGAGTGGACCACCACCACCGTACATGTACTTTTAAATATGAAGCCGTACGTAAAAAATCCCGATTAAAAAAATGTTTTTTAAAAAGTTTAAAAAAAATTTCTAACCGTCCTTCCTTCTCCCTAAAATTTTAGCATGTCGGTGCCCCCCCTCCTATTTTGGGGCCGTCTCGCTCGACCGACACCCGCGATCCCGCTTTTTTTAAGTTAAACAATGACAAACAAACCAATGACACATCTGTAAACTAAACAATGCGAAGCGCGTATTATCGCTGATAATAACCGCTTCTTCTTTAAACACGCCCAGTACCGAAGGCGAAAGCAAATTTTCGAGGGGGGGGGGGTGTCGTCACGTGGGGGGGGGGCGTGCCGAAAATTTTTCAGTGGGGGGAGTGTCAGTCATGGTACAGTGACACCCCCCAGGCGTGGGCCATGGGGGGCGCATTGTTGTAGAAAAATTTCTGGGGCGGTGCACACCCCCACCCCACCCATGATATTTTTTCGCTTAAATTTTGAAGGAAAAACGCTAAATTTTGTTGCAAAATCTTTGAAATTACAATGCAGAATATCAAGTTATCACATATGTCCATGTAGGGGGGGGGGGTGGGTGGGGTGTCTGGCAAATTTCGAGGGGGGGGGGGTGTGGATGGTCCAGTGTCAGGATTTGAGAGGTGGGTGTCGCGTGACCTCCCCCCCCACCTATAATCCTTGATTAGGGTTCGAAATTTTTTTTTAAACTTTTTTAGTTTTTTTTTTTAAATTTTGGCATTCAAAATTGTACTTTCATCTGAAAATGCGTTTAAGACACTTTCCACAGAAAGTGTCATTATGCTTTTTTGCCCAGAGTTTTGTTTGTTTTTGGCAGAATTTTTTGTGACAATTTCTACTTTCAGGTCAAAGATCGACGAGCAAAGTTCAGATACCGATAGAAGCTTGTGCAATTGTTTCATGAGCTCGTTAATGGACTAAAAAGCAGTAAATTACTTTGGTTCTAGAGATGTCAAGAAAAAAAAAATTTCTATTTTTTTTCTTTTTAAAAAAAATTTTTTTTTTAATTTTTTTTTTAATGAAAGTTGTTCAGAATTTTTCAGGGAGTCCGAATATCACCATCTGAGGAGCCACCGACTTACCATATGACCCCCACTCATATGGGAGGAGGGTGAAAATTTCAGACTTGGTTTCGGCGACCCCATTTTCCCACCGACGACATCACGTCTCGTGTTTTGCCTCTCAATTCACCTCAAATAACACGGAAACAAGTTCAACAACAAACCGGTGTGATCATGCTGACGACACGAGGCGAAACAGCAACGAGCAACCAACGAAGTTACGCTTGCAGTGGCAGACAGTGCAATTTCGACCTTTCGAGATCCTGAAAAACGATGCGTAAATGTGAGTTCTCTGCTTCTATCTCACCTTAGCGGCATCGGAATTTGTTGAACTAGCCTTTGCGACGCTCAAGTACTTCAATGCGCGAGTCGATCATCACTCACCAAGGCTGAAAACAGTCGATAAATCAATCCAGAATACCACCTGCAGCGTTGAAGACTAAGTGACAAGGTAAAGTCAAAGAAAATTTTTGTTGAACTTTCGAAAAATTATGCCAAAAACGGCATTTTCAGGGGACATTAAAGAAAAAATTTCAAAAATTTTTAATAAAAAAAATAAAAAAAATGCTCATTTTTTTACTTTAAAAAAAAAAATTAAAAAAAATTTTTTTTTGACCCTTACATCTCTAGGTTTTACCTTTCAAATTGGAGAAAACCTACTTGTCAATTCTTGATCGTTGCCGATTTGTCGTCTTGAAGAAGCGCTGCGTTGCCCATCAACAACAACGTGAACCGGTGCGTTTTCTATCTGAAGTATTCAAGAAAGTACTGGGGAACACAGAAAAATCTTTTTGAACGAGAACCACGACCTGGGTTTGGATCCACATGCTGCAAAAGGTAGGTCCAAATTGACGTCGGAAGCTAATTTTCACGAAAGTTTTTGTCAATTTTGAGGGTCAGAACAGCTTTTCATTTTCATTTTTATTCAAGTGCCATATTCGAACTCAGCGCGTCAGCGCGGTTCGAATGCACCTATTTTTGTCGACCATCGGATTTTTCTCCGGCTTTTTAAAAATCATTTTTTAATTGATTAAAAAAATTTTAAATTTTTTTAATTAAAAAAATCGGGATTTTCATTTTTTTCGAACCTTATCCTTGATTCATTCATTTACGCACAAGTTCTCGGCGTCATTCATTTCTGTTCGATTCTGCCGACTAAGAATCCTGATTTATTGGCAATCTTACATTCACGAATCACATTCAACAACTTCCGAAAACTTTCGGATTCGCTGCCCTACGGGGATATAGCGATCGCAGGCCACCGAAACCGAAACCGGGCTAAGATCACTAGTGCCCCCAGGATAAAGCGGGGCTTAGAGGCTGTCCCCCTCACGTGGCGAGGGTATTGGTTCCACGGGATGGTGAGCCGTCCAAAACCACCAGAGTTTGTACCTTCTTCGGGTTTCCGGAATCGGGGGGGGGGGGGTGCTTCAAATGTTGAAAAACGTATTTCGTTTTCCTTGCTTCTTATCCAGAACGTTTATTATCCTGAAACTGTCCACAAAGTTTTGAATTCAAGTCATGTTTGCTGTTTCATGTTTTTTGTCCAAATAGCTGCGATATTGCACGCTTTTATCTTGTCACGTCACGTGATAAAATTGAAATTGTTGACGAAGCATAGAACTCAAAATGACAATAAACCACCAAGATTCCTTAAAATAAAAATTGAAATGTTCAACCATTGAAATAGAAACTCTAACAGGAGAGTCTTGACTTCAATTGCGTAATTCAAGCGTGTTCTAGATGTTCATTCAGGTTTGTAGCTTCATTGTAACAATTGAAGAAGCAAAGGGATTGATACTGTATACAAGTGATGAATTTAAAAGTCAAATACTGTCAAGAACAAAACATTAAAATCTTTACATCTTCTTTGGTTCTAGCACCAGTGTTGTTCTATTGGGGTTGATGTGAAAACTCGCTTACTGAACGGTATTGACATGAATAATTCATAAACAAACAGATATAATTTGGAACCAGGAAAACTAAAAACTTATTATTGTCCATTTTGCAAATCTAATCATGAAAAAATAAACTAGCGTTCCATTTACAACATCAAAATCACAAGGATCCTGAAACAAAACAACAAAAAGAAACGCAATCCATGATGACAACGAGTGTTGGAGATTTTGTTTATAGAAATTCAGTTTGAATCGTTGATTGTTGTGCGACGTACGCAGATCATTTCGGGCAATGAAAAATCGCAAAACCAATGATAATACGCTGCTTGTATAGGTTGTTGATGAATTCACTGATGGCACCAAGACAGACGGCTCCCTTGCTCTGTCCACAATCACACACATCACCACAGCCGGTGGATGTGCTTGCCAGTAACATCGCGCGGCATTCCTGCAACACGAGGTTTGCGTTTTAGTTCCAATGTGTTGAAAAAACTGTCTGAACGAAACACAAGTAACACTCGTGTGAACGAATCGCATTTATAGCCCAATTGTGCGACAAAAACAAACAAACGACAATGCTCACCAGGACAGGTCATGCCGGATTGGCTGGCGAAATCCTCAGCGCCCGACCAGAACGGAACATAGGGCATGCGCGCCAGATTGTCCGGCAGCTCCTCGTGCGAGTCGTCCGTGTACGCGGTGAACACCTGAACAAGTCGGTGTTGTAAAGCTGTATTCTGCTTGAACCCCTTTTATCTGCCAGCAAACGTTTGCAATTGAATGTGAACAGGTAGGTACTTGGGGCAAACATTCTTGCTGGAGATACAGATCGTATCGAAAGT
Organism: Theristus sp. LFF4_11; assembly: GCA_030248135.1. Classification (NCBI taxonomy): domain Eukaryota; kingdom Metazoa; phylum Nematoda; class Chromadorea; order Monhysterida; family Xyalidae; genus Theristus; species Theristus sp. LFF4_11. The sequence goes on along the minus strand of JASANC010003452.1, from coordinate 1,894 downwards.
TGACACACACCACATAAAGTTTGCTACTGCAGTACATTGCTGAACGTGTTATTCGATAACAAGTTCGCTTTAATATCAACGTTTTCTCAAAGTACAGAGTTTCGATATTTTCACTGAATGCCATCGTACACAGCAAAGAAATAGAACAACAACAGCAGCAATCGGCCACCGACCTGGCGCGGTGCACCGAAGGCCGTTTTGCCGGTCATCGATTCGGCCCAGTTGATGCCCATCTGGTAGGGGATGAGGCCTTGCGACTTGCGGTCCTGGTGTGTCAGGTTGGAGTTCGTCTGCAGACGGAACGACGAGAAGCCGCGCATGCCGACTTGATTTGCACCTGCACGCACGCAAACAAAAGTGAGTTTTTTATACTGATTGGTGATTGGTTGTTGGACACTTTTTATTGTTATTGGTTGATTCATTGATTGTTGGTTCACCTCATGTGGACCACAACGTAAAAAACACAAGAAGCCCAGTGACTACACAAGCGGCGTTCATGAAGCAGTATTCGGTGACGCATAGCTATGTTTTAACATTAACCTACGCATCCCTTAGTACTGCTTCATGAATGCCCCTTTATTTAGTCTAATGTTTTCTACGCCTACCATCTTTCCATCCGGATGTTTGTCGGCTGATTGATGTTTCATCGTGAGGGATCTCTGGGCGAGCTTCGTCCTTAAAAAAAGTAGTGCAAAAAACTGAAATACATTACCAAATAAATGAAAGTTGAATATGATTAAAAAAAATCTTATGCTAAAACCACGAAAAAGCCAACGAATTTGCGGCGACCTTGAACTTGGTCAGCTGTCCACGTCCTTTGCCGATGTCGACCGCTTGGTTCGCCTGGTTCGCAAACTTGTTGGTGCCCATCTGAAGGTGGATGAAACCCTGGCTCTTGCGGTCTTGTTCCGGACTGACTTTGGTATCTGAAGAAGTACCAATTTGACGTAGAAAAGAATGTTTTTTTGCTGTGCAGAATGCAGTTGCTTCAAGTCGTATGAAAAATTTAAGTAAAACACGGTGCTTTGGGAACGCGGCAGCAGTCTGAACTTACTGAACAACAATCGAGGCATGCCGAAACCGGTCATTCCAGCCTGACTGGCCAGCTTGTTCGTGCCTGAAAACCATACATAGAAACTTCCAAAATGATTTCAACTGATACTTTCAAACATACAACATCGTTTAAAAACGATCTCTCCAATTACACAATGAAAATGTTCATGGTCGATTCAAAACCTTGACCGACCGGACTGCAGGGGTACAATTCCGTCGGTCGCGCGCGCTTTTTCTTCCGGGATTTCGGTGGTGACTCCGCCTGTGCCTTTCGCTTTCGACTCACGCACGGTGTCACGTGGGATACCGAAACCTGCAGCAATCGAAGCGATAAATATCAATCAAGTTTGATTCAAAAGCCATTTCGAAATTAGGAAGGTGGATCTTTTAACAAAAACTCAGAAATGTGATATGTCTTCGTCCTAGTGCACTCTGTCACTAAACAACAAAATTGCATTGCATCGCAACTAAAAACACGTACGACACGCGCGATGACGTAATATCATGCGGATGCGCGAGCGAGCGGAGAGCGCATCACGCATAATATGAGCCGTTATCCCCTCGCGCGCTTTTTTCAAATTTGCTCGCTGCGTCCAGCGAGCATAGTATAAGCCACAAACTTGGTTCCGTGCACACGAAACGAACACCCAAAGTTGTGCTTGGAGCCGCGAAAAAATTTTTATCCGACTACTTTTCATACGCTGTAAACACGAAAAACCTATTCTGAAAATCGTGTTACTTCTTTCCCTTTGTATTTTTTTTTTTCAGATATGTAATCAACATGTGTGCGCCCTTTCAATTTTTACCTGCGACACTTTCGCAGTCGAACAAAAATGTTACC